>ML210995.1:0-137363 GCA_004369055.1 Polyporus arcularius HHB13444 | reverse complement strand
ACGTACCAGATGGGCACCACCCAAACTAGCAACAACTTGTAGGGACGTCAGTAAGAAGAGAAAGCAACGTACCTGTCATATGATCGCCCGTCATCCCAGCCTCCGCAAGCATCAGAGACTTCGCACCACCGCAAAAAGGCCCAGACGCAGAGTTCCAGCAGTAAGGCCAAGTCACCAGTGTCGTCAGGTCTTCGGGAGTCTTTTCAACAGCAGCCAGAACCGAGCCCCAGCAGCAGTAGGCCAAAAACACAAGATATCAGTTCAGTCGACCAGTATACCCGGCAGCGAGAGAGACATATAAGAGAGACGATCGCGAGCATGAGCACACAGTAGGGTCGCAACAGCTCGCAACCGTTGCCTGGGGCGCCTTGAGGCTTTAGGGCAGGCCCTGCGGAACTTGTCGACAGCTCATCGAAAGGTTCTCACGCGAGGGAGACCGTCTTCGTGAGTTGCACGAGGTAAATTCGTGAATTCTGCCCTCGTACTTATCACGAAGGCTTTCACGAACTTGCCGGTTCACGAATTCCACACGAATTAATGTCGTGAATTCGTAAATTCACGATCCGACGTCGGGGTTTTCACGAACCTTTGGGCGCATAGTGGGAGTATGGGGGTGTGATGGCTGGAGAGAGCACAGAAGCTGTCTGTGTATGGTTAGAAATAACTATGTTCCGATTCGTGTTCTGCCGTGACTTTCCTGTTGTATGTACTGCTACCTTACTCCGACTGGATTGATCGTTTGGAGCTCTGTCGGGGCATATCTGGACTGTCTGCGCTTTTGCTGACGTGTATCAACATCGTATTCGTCGAGGTCCAAATTGGTATTACATGATCAGGTTGCAGGTACAATACAGGTATACGTTGGTCGAGTCCGGAAACACACAAAAGCGTCCGTAAAACTGTGTCCGCTGAGGTATGAAGTGGCGTGTATGAATACATCGAAAAAAGAGGTCGTGTGTGCTCATGAGTCATGGCGTGCCTAGTAGGGCTTCGTGTGCGCCTGAGGAGGCTGGAGGGAATATGAGCGAACGCGTTTGAGCTATGCGCGAAAAGAACTTACTGCCATGAAGCCGCCGGGCTGCGGGGCACTGGGCGGGGCTCCGGGAGGTGGCTGGTATGCCGGAGCTGCGTTGTTGTTCCACCCTCCCTGGTCGTTCCCACCATGGGCGTGCCCGACATGGTTCTGAGGCCCGTTCCCGTTGGCATACCCAGACTCTTGTGCGCCGAGTCCGTTGGTGTTCTTGCCCGAACCACCAAAGCGTCCTCCACCGCCGCCGCCGCCGCCGAAGATGCCGGTTGCGGGTCGGCCCGTGGTGCGAGCACGGCGGCGGCGGAACAGCATGCAGCAGCACAGGAGGAACAGGAGGAAGAGGACTGCAGCGCCTGTACAAGTACATGATCGTGTCAGTCAGCGGCCGGGGTCTGACGAAGTATCGGCGAGAACTGCGGGACCGAGACGCACCGATCGCTATTCCTGCGATAGCGCCTCCGGCGATCCTCCTGGTGCGGCTGGTTCTCCTCTGCGCAGCGACAGAGCTTGCGAGGGAGAGCGCGACGGCGGCGATGGCGAGGACGGTCATGCTGCTGTGGGTATGAGGGGGAAAACGACGAGAATACTTGCCTCCTTGGACTTCGCGGTCCTTATGAGCTTGTGAGCTTGGGGCCGTCGAAGTTGGCTGGCCCCTGGCGATACGCCATCGGCCCCAAGGCCCAAGGAGCCAAGGTGCGAAAGTCAAACCGCGATTGCCATACGCAGCAGGCGCCGGGAGTGCAGCGGGTGACGTCATGTATTAGCCGACCCGCGCGCGTCACAGCCTCGCGCGGCCGCGGTGAGGGCCAGCTCCGTGCCGCATCCGCCTCGTCCATAAGTAAGTCAGCATGCCTCGTCGTCCTGTTTCCTCCCCTTACGACCCTCGTACACGACCATCATGACTCTAACTTCACCGAACTTTCCTGCGCCGATGCTCAACGGGCGCGCTGTCGTCGTTCTGTCGCTCGCTGCGTTCGCGCGCGCACAGTATTACGACCCCTATTACGATGGAAATCGCAACACACCGGGGAGGGTGATAGCGGGGATCGTTGTCGGTGCGTGCTGCGCTCGCTGGGGATTCGCATGATTCTGACGTTCCATCACAGCCATCTCTATTGCCATCCTCTTCCTCATCTGCTTTGCCCTCATGTTCCGCCGGCGCAGACGTGGTCTGACCGTACTCCCAAGCTACGCTGGGGGGAACCTGATCGGTTCGAACAACCACAATCCCCCTGTGAACCAGAACCAGGGTCCGTACGCTTCATATCCCATGTCCAACCAACAGGCGTGGGGCGGCTACCAGGCCCCGCCTGGTCCGCCTCCGCAGGGCGACTTTGTTCCGCCTCCGCCCTACCCTGGCAAGCCGGTTCCTTACGATGGCGAGGCGAACAGCGGATACGGACACCCCACCGTTCCTGGCCAGGAGGCTCCGAAGCCCGGCGGGTTTGTCGTGCCGCAGGAGTCTCAGACTCCCAATTCCCCTGCTCCGGCTCATACGAACACGAGTGTGAGTTAGATCCTACTGGTGTTCCATCCAAAGCTGCTCATCGTCTCGCCATGCAGTCGCCTTGGTTCCGCAGGTCTTGAGGTATTCTAGACTCCCGTTTGAACCCTTGTATCAATATGGTCAGTGATGTTTCGATACCGTAGCACCCGTATACTCTCCATACACGCCCTACGCGGCCAATAGTCATGCTTTTGCTCTCCATGCATCCGATATGTGGACTGAATTCGGATTATGATTCCGAAGAGCGCCCTGTGAAGGGCATCCCACATGCCGTCGGGGACCGAACATGCAGGTTGTAATTTCGTTTGTTTTGCAGGTCTGGTCCTCCTCGTCTTGACTCTTTACTGCCATCATCCTACCTAGCAACACGCAGGCCACGCTCGCCTGCTTGCCTCACCGGCCACCTCCATCGTGATGTCCGTCGCCTCCCTGTATATGCTGGGCTGGACCGTCATCTTCGCACACGACTTCCTCGACGTCCTCTTCCGCAACTCTACGCGTTTTCAGTCTGGAGTGTTCATGAGGACGATTTTATCGGCCTCAATCTCGGTTCTCCTGCGCAAGTCACTGCTATGGTTGCTCCCTGTACGTGCTCGCTTCTTCTATCGCGTTGTTTGTCGCTGACCCCGTCAGGACATCGCGACATCTGCGGTGTTTTGCGTTCTGGTTCTTCATGCGCTGGTACAGCTGGGGGTCACGTTGGTACGTCGCGCCATTTCCAGCTTATCCCGTACCCTCTCTTACGGTCGACTATATGCGTCGCTGCCGATGTGCAGGTAACCCGTCTTTGTGCAGTGTTTCTGGACGCTATGGGGAAATTATACGGCTCCATCTCGCGTCGTGCGCCGACGCCGTCGCCCTCCCCTCCGCCTCGCCCTCATGCGTCTGGAGGCAACTCCACGGAGCCGGCGGGCTTCACGGGCAAAGCTGCTGTCTTGGACGAGTCCGACGCCGTCCGCCTGGCGCTGCTGATCTGCTCCTGCTACGAGCGCGCTGCCGCCCGACGTCGCGTGTGCAAATCTACCTCCGAAGGCACCGTTGATGCCTCCCCAAACGCCGTGGATGACGTCGATGACACGACTAGTGACGCAGCGTCGCGGAAGCGGCGCGAGCTTCTCGGACTGTTCTACATGCTCGCGACGTCTCAGCTCTCTCGTCCTGGCTTGGATCCCGTTCTGGGCACGCCACATCTTGTTCAGGCGAGCGCGGAGACTTTGGAATGCGAAGGGAAGGCGGCGCTTGCATCGGGAACATCTATCCACCACCTCGTCGTGTCCGCGTCGACGTCACATGGTCTGGACCTTGCACTGGCTGCTCGAGAGCAACACGACTCCCCTGTCAGCACAAACGTCTCTGTACCTGAGTTACCTGTACCGTGCTCGTCGTCGCCAGATGTCTCGGATGAAGATGGGGAGCTGCATGAGGTCACCCGCGACCGTGATCTATTCCGCACCCGCGCGTATCAGCTCGCGTTCAAAGTAGACGACCTGCACAACCGACACTCGCAAACGCTGTGCGCTTTGGAACGCGCGGAGGCTGTCATCGAGGAACTCGAGAGGGACAAGACGAATGCGGTCGTCGCGCTGGCGAGCGTTGTTGTGTCGGCAACGTCCTCAGGTCACCCATCGCGCTCTCGTGATAGCCTAGAGATCAGCTCGACCTTGTCTACCATCGCGTTCTCGCCGCCGTCTGTTTCTGGTCACTCAACTACCTCTGGCTCTGGCTCCGGCGCCGCACCCACTTCCGACGCCCGTCATCTGCTGGCCGACTCCCACTCTCAGACGGCCGCTCTAGACGATGTCGTCCTCTACCCACGCACGCCAACGAGGTGCTTCACCCCTGCTGCAGGGCTGGTGCCGACAGAGCCGCTGCTACTCCCGGTCGTCGACGACGCCGCCCGCTCTCTCACCCCGGGTGGCGATTTCGACGGCTCCTGGAGGAAGCGCGCGTCGACGTGGGCGTTGTCCCCGAGGAAGGAGCCCGCTGCGTCTGCATCTGGACAGGCTCCGTCGATCACGAAGTCACTCCTTGGGAAGATTCCGTGGCTCCGGAAGGGCGGGCGGAAGCATGAGGTCGACCATGACCAGGACGCCACTGAAGATGAGCTTGGGGTCGAGGTCGGGGCTGTCAAGGCGTTGCGCCCTTTGCCATCGAGCTGGCTGTCTGCGAATCCGGATACGGGGCTCGACTGTTCTCTGGAGCCTGAAGAGACTGCAGTTGAGGACGGACAGCTTGCGGGCAGTGCGGCAGGATCCGGCAAGGGCGATGAACACACAACTCTACGGGGTGCTCGGAAACAGCATGGCCTTGGTACAGATGGCTGGAACAGCTCCACGACACTGCATCCATCCGGCGACAGTCGATCTTCTGGTTCGCGCAGACAGTCCTGGGTGCACCGGGAGGCTGGCCCTCAACATGGTGATCACGGCGCCGCCGAGTCTGCGGCACGGCGCAACGGACACGGCAACCTAGAGCGATCCACCTTGAACGGGAGCACCAAAGGCGCGGGAATCCGCACGCAGAGGTCGACGAGCAGCCTGAGCAGCTACGGCCGTGAGGGTGCGAGTCGGGCGCGGACGTCGACCGGCCCGCCGCCGATGCTCTCTGACGCGTCGGTCAACTGGCGGGCTGAGCGCGTCGACGGACTCGAGGAGGACCCGGAAGCGTTGGATGACAGCCGCCACAAGAGTCAGAGCAAGAGCAAGAGCAAGCGCGGGAGGCGGAGCTTCGGGTTTGGAGTGGGAACGACGAAGGCGGACGAGATGCGCAGGCAGAACGCGCCGTACTTCCAGGGGCTGCAGGGGCAGGGCCCGCATTTGCGGCGGTCGCAGAGGTGCGTGTGCGGTGTGCTCTTTTCTATTTTCTTTGCGGCTGTACAGTGTGTGTTGGTGGGCGGGCTGACTGACGTGTGTCGGTACCCTCTAGCACGATCGGCATCGAGGCGCGCTCTTCGACGTTTGGAAGCGGATTGGACGGAGACCTGCGCCGGAGGAGCAGCCTGGCTGAGAAGCTGCAGACGGGAGGCGGTGCGGCGAGTGTTATGGACAATGTGTGGAACCGGCGGGCGCAGGAGCGGGCTGCTGTCGCTGCGGAGCGTGTTCCTGCATGGCGGCCATAGCTATAAGGTATGGTGGCTAGGTAGCGTCGTCTGGTGTGTTAGCCTGGGTCGCGTTGTAGATGAGGAGTTTTACGGAAGTCAGTGCACGGTCATCGGGTACGGACGTCGGACATTATGGGACATTGCTATCGCTTTTAACGCCATGCGTCTCTAGTGTCAGGATGTTGTTCATTATTATGTATGGAATCGTGCACGTAACATTGATCCGATTGACAGTTGTAGTCTCAAATAATTGAAGATGTGCCTCTTGTCAGGCGACGCATGATCATTTGAGCGACCAGGGACAATAACATGAATTCACGGATCGAGTCTTCGGAGCGACCTGTCAAATCTTCAAAGCTCCAGTTCGACCTGATGATGGACGGTTAGCACCATAACGGGTGATCGTGAAGCTTGAAGAGAAGAGATATCTCACCTGAGCGATCGCATCCGCAATAGCTTTGGGAAGGGATGTCCCAAGCTGCACAATTCCGTCGGCAAGTGACTTACATGGGCCGGCAAAGCACTGGGGCCAGAAAGCTGTTGAAGACGCATCGGAGTCCTCCAAGTCACCTCCGACTCGGCTTAGCAATTCGCATACGGTGATCTCCAACTCCGTTCCGGCTCCCTGACGTCCCACGCGCTTCTTCAGGCCGCGTAGATAGGACTCCATCCAAGTCTGGCTGGTTGTCGGATGGTATCTATAAGAGCCATAGATTGATATAGCGGATATGCCCTGCGTCAAGGACTCCCAGTCCTCTATACCCTTCTCCAGCTGGCCCTCAACCGCATGCGCACACGCATCGTAGTAAACCAGGAGACGGTGGTATGAGAGAGAGGACGATTTCTCCATGAGGGTAACATACCGTCCCGCCAGAGGCATCCCCACGACGCTCCTCGCAGCAGCTCTGGATTGATCGTGGAGGCCGTACTGAATCGCAATGAAGTATGCCTCCAGCGGACGCTCCTTCGCAACATGCGCCCACTGCGCAGCCACCAGAGGGTGAATCTTCGACATACGGAGATCGTGAGAGGCGTTGAGCATGGAGGCTAGAGCCGCGAGCGAGGAAGGGAGGCTATCCCGGCTATCATAGCAGACGGAGAGCAGGGATACGAGGGTGTCTGATGTAACGTCCAGACGGAGAACAGGCAACTCGAGACTATCCGAGGATGTCTCTTTGGAGGCGCCGTCATCCGCATGTGAGCCGGTGGCCGCATCCGCCTTCGCTTGCGCGAGCTGCTCACCAAGGACGGCGGAATGTAAGGCGAGCACTACCCCATGCGCGCGATGTTGTCGGACGTCGTCCCACTGGTCGTTGCATTGCAAGAGGACGTCAGGAGAGGAGATGCGAGAGAGGAAGCCGTCTGGTGGGTGGAATACACTGCGCTCGGGCAACGACTGCTGCTCAACGGGACTGGAGGGAGACGGGCTTAGGAGCCGGAAGGACGCGCTCGGGGGTTCAGTTGCACGCAAGAATTCGCGCAGGCGGAAGTAGTCGCCGGCGCTGATATCCTGTAGGTTAGAGAATCGCGCGTCCTCTTGGAGCAGCTGTGCCAGGACGTCCAAAGCACATGGAGGTGGTAGCGGAGTAGTATTCCATTCTAGGGTCGATAGTCTAGGGACACGCCCACGGATCTCGGATGCGGCCTCTCGAGCTACGTCCTCCAGGCCTGCACGACATGCCGCTGCCCATACCTTGAGCGGGTTGGAAGGGATCATGGCAAGGAGGTCTTTGGAGAGGAGGAAGACGGGCCACTCCATCTCGTACTTCAAAGCGGCCTTCAGCACGGGGACGATGTCCTCCAGCTCGGAGAGTTTCGGCTTGAGCACGGGGTAGCAGAGACGGAGGAGTCGGTCGAGCGCCTGGCTGTCTTCCGAGACATCGATGACGGGCCGCTGGGCCCTGGAACCGTCTTCAGGTTGGGGGAGGGATAGCATGCTGGAGAATACAGGTGATGCATATGAGAGGATGTGGCTTTGGACGTAGAATTCGATGAGGTCCGGGGTGCGTAGTGTTAGATCTGTAGAAGGATCGTCGAATGGATGGGATGCCTTGGAGTGCGTTATGGCCTGAGGCTGATCGGACATCTCGGTGAAGTGTTTGATACAACGGTGCTGGTCGAAGAGGTGCAGGGGATAGCGGAGCAAAGCAACGCAGCTCTCTTCAATCGAAACTGGAGCAAGCTACCGCAGCACACAAGTCAGCGAACACATGGCTCCAGAGTGAACCAGCCCCACCACCACGTGTAGTGTATATCGAGTCAAATCAGTGCGTGACGCCCCGATACGGGGAGAGGGTAATTGCTTCCTGGCGAATCAGGACTTCCGAGTACTGACCGGTACTTGATTCGTCAGACTCATACCTGACTCCGCACACATCGCCGCAGCCAGTGACATTGTCCCAATGAAACAATACGCATCTATGGTGCCCTGGCCATGACCAGGCTTGGTCGCAGCGAGAAACTATGCGGACGACGTCAACGCATCAGCCTGAGGTGGCTCCCCCTCCGAGTCCGGGATCTCTGCGGGCGAGCGAACTTGCAACTCAATATTGTCATCTTCATCGGACCGCGCCCACAAATCCGGATTGACGAAACCTCCGAGGGATGAGATGAAGCTCGGCGTGCTGTTGTACAGGTCCCTCGAAGAGTACAGTGGATCGTCGGGGTGGAGCCTGACGACCATCGTGTTAGCTTCTTGCAGTGTGAGCAGGAAGCGGGAGATGAGGATTGCTGTGAGTCTGCGAAAGGATAGATGAAGAGCGGCAGTGAGCGGACAGTCGCAGCATGTTGCGTCAATTATGGTGAAATGCGTACGGCGCAGTGAATGCGGAAACAAGGCTCTGACCCGGGTCGGCGTCCCCTGCCGACTGTCGATGTGAAATGAGCATGCAGGTTGGAACAGCAAGACAGGCGGCCTGGCTTACTGCAGTCACCGAAAGTACGAGGTGGAGGAGGTTCAGCGTAGACAGAACACTGATGCCCGTGTGAGTACACGAATCCATCAGATGTTCCACTGACTGGACTACGGTACACACGCAAAATATACGACACCTGTGGGGGAAGTCAGGCCTGCCCGCCACGTGAAGAACATGAAGCGCCGTGATGCACGGAGACCTACCGCCGTGGAAGAGGATTACCGACAGCGAGAGTCTCTTGCAATTGGACTGCCGGATCTCTGTCAAGCCGATCCAGCCTCTCAGCTTTGTCCAAGTGATGTAGATGAGTAGTATGTCCGCAGCGATGAGGGGTACACGAGAGATGATTGTCACTGGGGTTCCGAGTCCGTGAATGAGCGGCGTGTCAGGCTATTGCATGCAGGCCAACCTACACCTTGTGTAGATTTAGTATCAATGTATGTGATGATGAGATCAACGAGCCGGACCTTATTCTGAGTGCGGCAGTTGCGTTGTCTGTCCTGAGGCATCCGAACGGCGGGAGGTTCTCTCCGAAGACCTGATAGCCGTATAAAACCTGCCTCGAACATCATTGGTCTGCGTCCGACACATACTTACGTCAATACACTCACCAGATTAGCCACTGCAGGGGCTAGAGACAAAGTGAACACGAGTAGTCCGAGGAGCTTCTGCCTGCTCAACACATATGCACGGAGGGCAGAGAAGGCTGTTTGCATATGTACGTGGCATTTCAGGGACTTTAGCCTTCGCATGGCTGGAAGCATGACTCACCCGCACCAGGAAGGAATTGCAGTATCGACATCGCCAATTGTACGATCGTGAACAAGGAACAACTGCGAGATGTCAATTGTTATTGCGCAGTATTCTGGGCCCTTGAAAGGCTCCAAACTGACCTACCTCTGAATATAGTTAGACATGGCATGGCGGCACGGACTGAGACTGCTTACCTTGTTCGAAGGGAAAGATGCAAACCCCACCAAGTCCATGACATAGATTGTCATGGAGATCCACTTGTTCGCAAAGAATAAGAGTGCCGCTCCTGACTGCTTCATGGTCCAGAAGCTCGCCAATTCTCTGTCTAACGTGATGAAGGTATCGTAAATAAAGAAGACTAGTATGGTGTCAGAAAGCGCCGTTAGGTTCGACATTGACGAGAGGCTTGCAATGGAGTGTACGCACCTGAGGCTGCCATGGCGCAGTAGCGGTTTGTGTAGCTACTCTCAAGTGTCAGCAAGCGCTATCCGTGACGGAGGCCTCAAGATATGGGACGCACAGACCGTCGAACAGCGTTGCAGTCGCGGCCGCAGCATCTGTGTCGGAAGACATGGTGAAGTCGAAGGAGTACCCGCAAGTTATTGACGACCGTCGGCCAAGTTGAAGGCGGAAATAGGGCTTATGTCGAGCCGGACTGTACGGCCAAGTTATATAGCGCGTCGACCCTGGGATGGGCGTTCTCAATATTCCGACCAGATCGCGCTGTCGGGGTTAGAGAACATTGAGCAGTGCTGCATAAGAACACCGCATTTGCTGAGACCGCCGGGGTCCAGTCAATTGAACAGCGTGACTGGGCCGGTTCGAAGGCAAAAAAGAACTATGGAGGCTGTCCAGCGAACCAACTTACTAGGTTTCAGTTCGCACCAGGCATGCACAGGTGATTGAGGCGAAATCGCTGTGCACGGGTGGCTGAGGCTTTCCTTTGGCGTCCCGCAATTCATGAACCTTATACCACTGGCGGCGCAGCGAAATGGATACAGGCCATTCTGTAGCATTCCGAATCCGAGGTACTACTCAGTAGAATGCATTTTGAACTGACCCTTGACAAACCCAAAGCTTCATCGCAGCGTCATGAGTAGGGATCAAAAGGCAATGGAGTTGTCATTTCCTAGCTGAGGCGCCGCTGATGTTGAAAAAGAAGGCGGGACAACGTGCGCGGGGCTTTGCGAGCGGCCAGGAGGGAACGGGAGCCGCTAGCGCTGAGGATAACGAGCGACGACTAGAGCCGCTGCGTCACCGACCGGGGAGGAGAGTTAGCCTCTGGCGGCGCCGAGCGTGCGGCGAGCAAAAATAGAGGAAGCCAGGACCTAGCCTTGCGCAGGAATGTGGTCGTACATCCCTATCAACGCGGAGCCGCTATCGGCCCATGATGGTAGGAGATGATGCCACATAGAGCGCTGATCGCGATTCCGGCGCTGGAGATGAACATTGGCAGGTATCAACGAGAGGACCGAGTGTGCGAGCAGATGCAAGATATGCAAAATGCAGGAGCAGCGACATGGGCTGATGTTGGGTCAGCGTTGTGAGGTTCGCAGAAGGTTGAGACGGACTCGGAAACTGGCGTCTGAACTGCCTAATCGGGAACAGGCGCGGCCGGCGCGATAGGCTAAGGGCGGGACCGTGATGATGGCCGATACTTGAACCTCCTCCTCCATGTCGCCTGAGAATTGCTGCAGGTCTACACTTGAAACACGCCGTGCGAACAGGGGTCAAAAATCGACGTTGTCATAAAGACGCCCTTCGAGATATAAGAGCGCGTCCAGTCCACCATGGAACCATCCAGTCAGTTCCCTTTCATTTCCCAGACATGTCCCGATCACCCTTAACCCATCCATATCCCCAATGCAGTCTCAGCGGATTCTCATCAGACGACGAGCGACTTTCGCTCGTCGTTCGTGGGTGACCTGAAGAAGTCGGTGTTATACGACAACACGAATGTCCTTCACAAGCTCCTAGGGCTTGGGTCTCTGACTAGCTCTGGCGACTCCTCTCTGAACGAGACTGTCATTGATTACATTGCTCGTGCTGTCAGAAAGGACTGTGCGCAAGATTTGCAGACCATCGATATCGTCGCGAACCAGAAGGCCGACGACGAGCAACGGTTACTCATGCCCTTGGTAATCACCGCTCAGCTATCACATTGACTGGCTACTGAAGATCTACTGCAGAAGAAGATATGCGACAAAATCGAACAGACACTTGCGGCGCTGGTTCCAAATCGAGCCTACTTCCGCCACGTCATTCACACGGCGGACCGTCAGCTTTCTCTGGAAGATCCAGTGTTTCCCAACTCTGACGACAACAAACCTGACTTTGTTGTCGCAGACGTCCCCGATCCCCGCTTTCCTATCCCCGGCGTCCATACCACGATGTCGTCACTGCAGACCTCACCCTATCCGCAACGGTCTGTGCGATGGCGACAGTGCTTCTCCTTCGTCGAGGTCAAGGCCAAAGCGAAGTATTCGCCCACCAATGCTGGTGGGAGTGGTGCGGCGACCGATGCTGTCAAGACTCTTGTGCAAGGCGCTGACTACGCCCGCTTCGCACTCATATCACACCCGTTCAACCTATTTGTCTATGGTGTGTTTGTCTGTGGAAACCAGTTTTGCCTGGCATTCTTCGATCGATGTGGCATTGTCCTATCGCCGGACTATAGCGTCACTCAAGGAGAAGGACTGCGCTTATTCGTGCGCGTAGTGACTCGCTTGCTGTGGACGATGTCTCCCACTGACCTTGGTCAGGATCCTACGATCTACCTCGAGCCCGGCCACACGTATCATGCAGAGGCCTACCCCAGTTATCGAGTGACCATGGGCACTGACAGGGAGGATACGCGTTCCTGGATCACCCAAGGGCCGCCGCTCTGGGTCTCGCATACTCTCCTAGGTCGCGGGACGGTGGTGTGGCGTGTGCTCGGGCCCTCTGAACAGGCTCGACTACCCTGCATCCTGAAGACTGCTTGGAGAAGCAGCAATCGCGACTCCGAACTCGACATCTACGACAAGATCAAATATATTCTCACTGCGAAAGGAGTGGCGTACCCGCGCAGTGTGGCTCAGGCGGACAACGGCGGGGACGTCCTATTTGACACGGGGCGTCGTGTGTCAGTAAAGGCACTCCGAGGTTTCGATGACATGTTTCCGCCTGTGGTTCACGGAATCTCAGACCGTATTCTGCATCGCGTAGCCGTCCGCAAGCTCGGGAAGCCGCTTTGGGAGTACAGCAGCGTCGAACAGTTGATCCGCGCCTTGATTGGTGTGATCGAAGGTACGTTGTCGCTCGCTCTTCCTCACGTAATGGGTCGTTGATCGATTGTTTCTCTCTTCAGCACACAAGATCCTGACTGAACTTGGGATCCTCCATCGCGACATAAGCGCAGGCAACATCCTGATCGAGGTCGTCTCTGATGAGAATGGTGTCTTGTCGGATTTCGGCATAGACCAGACTTGCGGGTTTCTCACAGACTTCGAGCTCGCTTCCGTGCCGCAGCAGGAGTTTCGAGAGACCACTGTTGCAGTCGAAGCACGGCCGGAGAGTGGTCGTAGCCAAGGGCAGCATGTGTACTTCGAGTCTATACGCGAGCAGACACCGACGAAGACACAACCGGGGGATGGCTTGACCGTGAGTTCATCACTCTGCTTGTAGATTGTTCAAGTCCACCCAGCTTATGCGCCTCTATTCCAGGGTACCGCCATCTTCATGGCATACAAGGTGCTACTCGCACTCTCCGCTGACTTACCCATTGTCCGGACCAAAGAGCACGACCTAGAATCCTTCTTATGGGTCATCGTCTACGTCGTCTACAAGCATGCACTCAACGACACGGAGGTTCTGGCACAAGTCCCGATCGCAGGGTTTCCCAAGAAACTACGTGACGAGTTCCACAACCTCTTCTCTGCGACCAGCATCCACAAGTTGGTTCACAAGCGCAACGAGGTGCAGTTCACGAGTGACCCATATGCAAACGACGTAGAGACGTCTGATGTGCGAGATGGTGTGGCCAATCTCCTCGCGTATGCCGATCAAGTCGATCAGATGGACGACGATCTTGACGGTGAACTGCACGCGACCCTCGGGGTGTTTTGGCACTACCTCTTCGCATTCCGACCTCGGAAAGTGCATCGTGCGAAGAATGCCACCGACAGGAAGTTCTGGGCGAAGGCTTTTGGGGAGTCGTCGGTCACCGATCAAGTGCCCGTGCAGGCCACTCACGACCGCATCTTGACAATGCTCAACAAAGCCCTTGCTGGTATTGTACCTCGCAGAATGAAGAGGGAGAAAGCGGAGCAGAAGGCTCGTAAGGTTGCGGAGAAGATGCGGAAAGCCTCGGGGGCGGGGCAGAAGATGCAGGTGGACTAGTACGAGATCGATCCGGACTCCCCTTAGAACGTGTCTCGATGTAACATATTCGGATTTTCCTGTGTCTCGATGTAACATATTCAGAATCTCCCATACGCACTTCCATCCAGTGGTTTGTACGACGATGTTCGTCCACCCTGACACGATGTCGCACATGTGAGGATACGCCGGCTGATTGCCGTCAGAACCGGCTGCCAAGGTCCAAGCATCGCGCATGCTACGTACAAGTACCCCGGAGAAACTCAAGAACCCCGCAACGACGCTCGCGCCCTCCTGAATCCACTGCTGCCGCTCGTACAGAGCCTGCACGATCTTGGTCTGCTCCTCGACTAGCACGTTCTCCGGGAGCGGATCCGGCATCTGCGGAGGCAGAAGCGGGAGGGCGCCCACGCCCGTCCTCCGAGCCCGTCTGGCACAGCAGCTCGATGAGGACTACTTAACAGAGCTTGCTTCAACCCCGCGATATCCGCTGGAAGCTTGCTGGAAGCCGCAGAAACATCAGCATTGGCAAGTCACATCGCAATCCTGATAGGCATTGATAGTTCGATGAGTCGTACCCGCTGTCTGCATCGTGTTCGTGCCCGGATGGTGCGCGATTTGTCTACGAAGTTCATGCAATGGTCAATTGAAACCGGCCCACAAAGGCGATGCGTCACTCACGTCCCAGCGAGCGCACCTGCACGACCGTCTCGCGCCACTTCCCCGCGTCCCCGCGTCCTTTCCAACATGATTCCGTGAGAACGGCATTATTGAAAGACCCTTGGGCTGCTCGTACTTGTACCAGAGCAATATGCGCGTGACCTGGGTTGTACTTCAAGATGCAAGCAGACATGACGACATGAGTATGACCTATGTAAGTACTACTCCTGAAGCAATGGCAAGCTAGTACGACCTGGGGATGGTGTGCGCTTGTATCGTCACAAGCAGCATCGTCCTCTCTGGACTAATACCACACCTAGCGAAGCGTAACGTGAAAAGGTGTCCGCCAACAATGCGGAATGTCTTTTCAAGATGAGACCATCCAATGATGTGATCCGCTGGACAGTCGTGGTCACCGACGGAAGTCCCGCCGCCATGGTCCCGCTCCAATCTACTCGCAGGACACTCATCGCAGCAGCGGACGTTCGCCCAATGAACCCGAGCTGCCCCCGTATCGCGCGTGCAAATTCCTAGCCTCACGTCGACCCAGCCGAAGATATCACCAAACACGAGACCGAATACAACAGGAGAGTCATCAGGCCACGACCGGAGTGACGGTGACAACGATTCTGGGAAGTCCTTGGGCGTAGCGTGGTACTTCGACCACACCTCTGCAAGGACAGACTTGTTCAGTCGAAATGGCGCGTCGAGGCTCGTGTCCATAGGAAGTTTGAGCGCAGTATAGGAAACGGGAAGTGTTGACTTGACGCCATATGCGAGGTAGGTTCGTTGTCGCCAGAGGCTCATAGAGGCCGAAGGATCGGGGGCCGTGGAACGAATCCGCATAAGGCGGCATGCGCTGGACTCGGACGCGTACTGGCCTCGGCGGGTCAAGGAATAATGAGCGATGTCAAAACTAGGTGCTGCATCTTCCGGACCGTTCAGATGAGGCGCGAGACACAGTAGGAGCCTGCCTCCGTGCTCATCGTCCCAGCCGAAATCTGCGAAGTGCAGGCCTCGCGTCTGCACGATGCAAACATTTGCGAGCACTCCGTGAGGCGTGATGGACAGGGTCGTGATCCCCGCCGCTCCCGCGTCATCCCGTCGCTGACAAACGGTCCATGTGAGAATCAATCATCCGGTGACGCAGATGCACGGAAACGAACCTGATCCCGCTCTAGTTCGTCGCGACCTTGGGTGAGAGAGCGACATCCGCGAAAGTCGGCCGGAGACCTCGCGAACAGAGTAAATCGGGATTGAAAGCGTTCCGCAGGTTCACCGAAGTCACAGATGTTGCCCCAGGCGAAGACAGTGGTATCTGGATTCCGTCTCATGATTTCCTCCTGTAAGCGTTGAAACGCATTCCGTCCCTCTCCGTAGATGGTCGGCATGTTGACATCAAACAGACCCATCAAGCAATACGCCTCGTCCTCCGGCCGGGTCGTTGTCCGCGCTGCTGCCCACGACATACGCTGAGCGATACTGAACTGGTCGATAACTGCCTCGTGTCGCAAAACAGACTCGGGTATGCTTGTGACCGCCTCGATACGCTCAGCCAGGTCCGTCTTGGAGCCGAGGTGTTCCCAAGACTGGGAGAGAAACAGAACGAACCGTGGTGCAATGAGTTCCTGTAGCGTCCATCCCCTGCCATGCCATACACTCCGGCTGAAGTCCGTTCCGCCGTATGGGTGGTCGACGAAGGCGCTGTCTGTGGGAACGTCTTCGAGGTAGGCATAACAGACTTCCGCGAGGGAGTAGTAGTGGAACATCGAGTTGATCGCCTCCTGGAGCTCCGCACTGCTGGACTTGTCTATGCAGCACGTGTCGATCCAGACCCAGTCGTACCCATGTCTCTGTGCGAGTTCGCAGCACCCACGGATCTTCGCAGACGCGAGGTCGCGGGGTGTCTTGCGGGACCACGGCTGTGCGCATCTCTCCTTCAGCCTCTGCAAGTCTTGATAAGTCTGCTCGTTCTTGCTCCAGGTGTGCGAGAGAATAGCATAGCCGCCTGGCACGCTCTCGGGGGAGTCGAAGGTGTGTAGCTCGGCGCGATGGCTACTCAGTAGCCTCATGTGGAATGACTGTCAAACGATGACTGCGTTTTCCGGCGCGAGGGAGGGATTTGATGCTGCAGGTCAGTTTCGAAGTCGAGATGCAAAAGGGTGGATCCTTAAGGTGCTTACTGTGTGAGCAGGCAGGAGGATCGAAGAGACGAGTGTTGAGCATTGTCATACCGGTGGTGCGAGCATGTCTGTCTGCATACACGTGGATCGTGGCGACCACGGTATCTTAGAGTTCTGTCACTCGGCGAGCCGGCGCGCTGCCAGCACCCCCACCGCCTGCGCCGCATACCATGACCAGATGCAGACCGGGGATGCTAGTAGGACACCTCGCCACATCTCAGAGCCGATTGTACTTGTCTATGGCTGAAAGGCTGTGATCATCAGCCCGGAGCTCCCAAGACGGGCTGATGCGGTATGCACGCACTACATGATGGCTACCCTGGCAGAACAACTTCTCGGACCTATTGTGCAATCGCTCAGCATATCATCCACGATGTCCCAGTATGAGACATACCTTAGCCAATGACATCCCTGCGTCGTGCACTGTAACCCGAACAGATCCGCGACGTAGACAATGACGAATATTCCAATGCGTGCGGTCTCCAATAGCAGGGCCGAGTGACCACCATCTGCAGCACGACAGCCAGTCGTCCCACCGCATTCACTCTACAGCCCTGCAATACTCTGGAGGCGAACCATGCGGTAAGCTTCTCAGAGACCCACCGCGCGCCCAGCCCGAGGTCGCACTCGTCCCAACAGCGAACAGCGGGTCCAAGCACAACACGACCAGCCATGACATAACCACATGCCCACACAGACCCAGCGTGCACGCGCTCGCACACCATCCGGACATCCCCTGCACGGACTCCCAGCGCCCAGCATTCGACCATCAACCATCGCCCATCGACCATCAACTCTCCGCCTCCGAGTCGGTGGGCCTTCGAAATGCTCCCGCCGGCATGGGATGCGCAGCAGCGTGCACTCCGCGAGCACAGGGGCCGTGGGGACAGCGCGTGGCCCCCGCTCTCATCGCGCTGACAGCGTGCCAGGGCCAGTGTGTGCGAAGCGGGGGCTGCGCACGCGCAAGCGGCAAGGGGAAGGAGCCGGTCTCCTGGAAACGGTAATCGCGGCAAGGGCTCTGAAGCTGAAGCAGCTCGGGTCTGTCTGTCTGTCTGGCCCACGGACCACTTGCGTTCCCGGTCGGGTCGTTCGGCGTCCAGGCCAAGCCCCCAAGGAGCTTGTGGTGCGCTCGTCCGTGCTTCTGTGCGCGCAGCCAGTACACGGGCATGTACCTCGTACATCGAATGCGGAGCCTGAGGTGTGCGTAGACCGGGTGGGACCTTGAAGAGACCTTCGATCGGGCCTCCCTCTTCCATCTCCCGAGGCCCCGAGGTTCCAAGAGTCCAGCTTGGATGTGCGAAAGGCTGCCATACGGGGCTGCTGGACGTGCCATGCTGCGTCTGTGGTCACGCGGCAGCTTCGTATATTGTGCTGCCCATCGTGCCGCTCTTCTCCCTACGGGCCTTCGCACTGTGCGAGCGGCGACGGACGAGGAAGGGCATATTGGCTCCCACCCTCTCGAATGCTCGCTCCGTGCACGCGATCGTCGACGAGGGCGTATTCCCTTCGAAGGAGGCCCCTAGGGCGCCTTACGACCGTTACGGCGAGCTGTCGGCGCGGTTGGGAGATGAGAGGACGAAAGGACGACAAGAGGCACGCTTAAGCTCAAGCTCGGCCGCCCTGACGAGCACTCGCGAACTTGAACGCCACCATCCCGTCTGCCAGATCGGCGTTCGCAACCTCGTTGTCCCCCGCGCCAGGCACCAACGCAGTCCTCTTGGTCGCTCAATGACGTCCATGAGCAGCGGGCACTGGGTAAGTATGTAGTGGGAACTCGCGTCCTGCGATATGGAGCTGACGGGTGGCCGCTCCCGCGGCCTGGGAAGCGAATCGAGTAGCGGTTGGTAAGGCGGTCACGGTCTGAGGAGATGAGGAGGAAGATTGTCGCATTGCCCCAGCACTGCGATTCGAGCATCTTGGAACGAGGTGACGGGTGGGTGTGGAGAAGATGCGCCTCGGACCGAGGCTGGCATCTCAGATGCATCGTGAAACACCGTTCCACTCTGGCGGCCCGTGCAAGTCAGGTCAGGTGCGGCCCATAGTCGGGAGAGTGACACTGAGGAGTGAGTTTGACGGCTGCAAAAGCGAACCAAGAGCCGTCGCGAGGGAGACGGAGGATGGGCGGCGCAGCGCTCAACGCAGACACAAAAGCCACAGGCACCGACATCAGCATACCCGTAACCGACCGAATCCTGCAGACTGCGATATCCTCACATATCCGAGTGCACGACTACATAAACTGCAAGGTTATGCACGTCCGGCGGTACAGTGCCCGGAGCACGAGCGGCCACGAGTGTGACTAGACGCCTCATTGTCCAATCTTCGGGAAGTCCGCGTTTACGGTATGTACTCGTACTTGACGCGCTCGGTCGACCGCCCCGGCGCTGGCTTCAATGGGGCTTGCCTGCACCAAGCGCCACGCAGCCATTCATTGTACGACAGTGGCAGCGCAGCAAGGCGACACGGAGAACGCGGGTGCCGTCACTCAGCTCTTCCTCGCATTCACGAAATCCCCGAATTGCGCGAGAGGGCTGACTGGACACTTCACACCCCCGAGGCAGATGGCCGGGTATCGACACATGCCCGTCCGACGTTCGAGTTGGACATTGACTCAGTGGGAAGTGCGAAAGAACAGCGAGAAGTCCTCCTTCTGAATGTCCTCCCGGTGATGGACGGACAGCAGGAGACGTGGCGGGAAATGCCAGCGGCAATCCTTGCGCGGGTATGCAGAGCCTGCGATGTGCGGTGCACACTCACCTCGTCGTTGCGATACGGGAGGACAAGGGATTTTTCGGATGTTTCGAAGCCCTAGTCGGCGGCTTGCGGGAGAACCCCGTCGCCCGGAAGGTCGACGAAAGACATGGTGTTCTGGAGATCGAAAGCTCAGCCATGCGGTTCGTCTGCTGCATCCTGATTTACTGGCCTATCATGGGCGCTGTCCTCTGCGATCCCGAGCAACGAGAGGGCTCAATCCAACCGGTGCGACTACGTGGTGCGCATGGGGGCGCGCAGGAAAGTTGAGGATGAAGAGAATCCGGTGACTGGAACACGAAGAATAATTCCGGATCAACACGCTGCTCGAAGCCCGCACATCTGACACACCTCGTCGTGTGGTTTAGTACGCGCTCGCCGAGGTTATCAATGCAACATGGTTGATTCGAAGAGCGCGACGCTTGCGTATTTTCGTCTAGAAGCCGATTGTTAATTCCTGGCGTAAAGGGGGCTAAGTTTAGCACATGCCAAAAATAACTCGTTCAGAAATAGCCCCCGCCGCGATTATACACGCACCTATTGGGCGACGAGAATACGACACTGTTATTAGCCCACTTTTGCGGGCAAACAGAGCCGCAGGGAGAAGGCGAGAGGCACGATGAGGCTGCGGGAGCGAGAGTCGGTGGCAGGGCAGACACAGCGCAGGCCGGTTCGCGTCTTCTGGCGCATCGAGCCTGAGATTGCGATCTGCGCTGGCGGATCGCGATGCCGCGGCGCGCCCGTGCCGAGGATTAAAGTTCCTGGGCGCGTCGACCGGATTCGGCAGGCGGGGCCCGTCGAGTGCACCGAGCCGCGGCGGTCTCGGCGGGGCGACGAGCATGAAACTCGCGGGAAAAGCAGCTGGGCTGGCAGTACTGGCGAGAGAAGAAGGTGCCGCAGACTGGCCGAACCGTCAGAGACAGCGTCCGGAGATAGGGAGCACTCGGGAGGCAGACGGTGTCATTCGATCTGGCCGTGCGCAGACAATCTGGCGTGCCGCGGTGGGAGAGCGAGGCGTGCGCTGAGAAAGCCGAGTCAGCAGACGAGATCGCACGGAAGAAGCAGCGAGTTCGACGAGGCACGCTGGACGACGGTGTGAACCACGGGCGGCGAAGAGATCTGATGCGAGATAGCCGGGCGGGGGAGTGCGCAGCGATGTACGCGCGCAGGAGACGCGTCGGGCGACGTCGGAGGGCAGCGAGGGCGGAGGTCGCTGGGGACGACGGCGGGGACGAGGCGGGGGAAGTCGCGAACGCTGGGGCTGCTGCGGACTGACGGCATGCGTGCGGTTGCAGTTGTGAGAGTGGCAGGAGCATCGAAGGAGCTCCGGACACGGCGTTTGCGGTTGCTTGCCCATCCATATGTCCTCTGGCGTCCGCTGCCTCTCTTCATCTTCCCCCTCCTGCCCCCCGCCCGCACCCACGCCCGCTGCCCCCGCACACCGCACACTGCCCCGCACACGCGTCCTGGCCGGAGATGGGGAGACGCAAGATTGAGATCCAGCCCATAACGGTGCGCACTCCCCCCGCTGCCCCAAATAGCCCGCCGGCCGTGCGCAAGGAGACGAGCCCGCGCGGGGCCAGCTGTCTTCTTGCCCTCCAGCTGCTTATTTACGCGTCCCGCCCGCTCATAATAGCACGAACGGAACCGTTCTGTCACCTTTTTAAAGGTCAGCCTATTTATATGTCAATTCTCTTGGCATTCACTTAGCACGCGGTCGATCATCTTGCACCCATCGTCGTACACAACTCCTCGCCAACAGCGCAAGAACGGCCTCTTCAAGAAGGCCTACGAGCTCGGCGTCCTTTGCTCCGTCGACGTCGCCGTCATCATCTTCGGTGAGTCGTCCACACTCGCCCCCCCCTTTCCCCTCGACCGCAGTCGCGTCCGGCGCCCGGGTGAGTTTCATGGTTAAGTCGGCAGGCGTCGAGGAGCTAGGCGTGGTGGAGAAAGCGAGGGCACACTTCAAGATCCCCCGTCGCCGTGGTGGAGCTCGTCGCAGGCGCATCCTAGACGCTGGAGAGCCTTAGGCGGGCTGTATGCTGAAGACCTTTTGTCTCATCGGTCTGGGTAGCGACAGAGTTGCTGCGGTCGTTGTCTCTCGACGAAGCTCGTCGCAACGCATACATCCAGTCACTGACCCAATCTGTCCCTGCAGAAGAACGACCAGGTCATCATGCAAAGCTTTATCAGTACTGCTCGACGGATGTCAACAGCATGGTCCAGCGGCATCTTCGCGTACGTGCTCCTCCAGTTGCCATGCAGCCATTTCTCACGCGGAACCTAGTTCGACGGCGAGCGGGATACAAAGGGCCCATCCGACTTCAACAACAGCAGCAAGGCGGACGAGGGCGCCGAGGACGATGACGAGGCAGAAGAGGACGACAGCACCTCCAAGCGGCGGGACAGCAGGGCTGTAAAAGTCAAGACCGAGAATTCGACCAACAGCATCGTGCCAATACGCCCCGGGCCCGCCGCAAATCCCAATGACGCATCGTCAAGTCAGGATGTGAGTGTCTCGCGCATATATTCACGTTTACGGCCCATGCTCAAGTCGCCCGCGTCGGGACGACAACAGCTCGATTACCGGCCGAACATGCGCGTGTCACCCGCAGCGAGCACGTCCTCCTCGTCCCTCCCGATATCCGGCGAGCGGCACACGTCCGGACTCTCGTCCGCGACGCGCAGCGTGCCAATAAGCAGCACGGCCAAGCGTCCCCGGCTCGCCCTCGACGAGCCCTCGCACCTCGCCCAGTCTGCGCCGGCGGGAATGAACCACAACCACAACGCGAGCTCGAATCACAGTCACGGGAGCCCGACGTTCCCGTTCCGGATCGACGTCGACCTGCCCTCCTCGTACAACTCTTCCGTCATCCCCTCCCTCTCCCAGCTGCACTCCCCGCACCCGAGCCTCAACGCGCTCTATCCCACCGGCATGATGGGCGCCCCGCCGCACTCCTTCCTCTCCAACTCGCCCTTCGACCTCTCGCGTCCCCCACAGCAGCAGCAGCAGCAACAGCGCGGCGTGACGTACTCGCAGTCGTCCGCCTCGCACTACTCGCCGACCGGGCACCAGAACCCCCCAAGCATCTTCTCGCGCGGTTCGGGCGGGCAGGGCGGCGGCGGCGGGATCTTCGCGGAGCTGCTGGGCTCCGGGGGCGAGCATGGGAACGGCCCTGGCGGGCACGGCAGCCAATTCCCGTCGTTCGATTGGCCCGTGCACGCGGGCGGGACGTCGCAGCAGGGAAGCCAGGGCACGCATGAGAACGGTACGTGTGTCTCCCGACCTTAATCGTATCATGGCGTCGGTTTTTGTTCCCGCGTCCCACAGCCCGCCGCCGCTGCGCACCTTCCGCGCGGGCCTTCGATTTCCTCGAGGTGCGCCTTGGAGGTGCGCTCGTGCCCCTTGTGGCGGGCCGTTGTTGTCCTGCGCTGAAGTTTCTCGCGATATCGGGGGAACCCTGGAGCCTTGGCTCTTTGCTTCCCGGCATGCATGTGTTCGTTGTGCCCCCCCTGTCGAACGTTCTGCCAAGTTCCGACCGCGGGGCCCGTTTGGCCGGGCGTGTTCGCGCAGAGCATGCGAGTCTGGACATCGGAGGACAGGGATGACGTATAGTGCTGGCTCACTCTGCGTCTGCGCTCCCACACATGCTACCTCGAGGCTTCGAGCCTCCCTTCTCCCGTGTCCAGGTACTGCTGTGCCCTCGAGCGGCGCCCCCGCTCCTCCGCGCGCGTGCATGCGGGGGAGCCGCTCATTCGTTCGCATCTTGTAGGGCCCCAGCGTTCGCGTCTTCGCCCGCACTTCCAGCAAATTTCTTCATGTCCGTCTCGCGTCTTCCTTTTCATCTTCGTTTCTCCACCTCTTCTTCGACTTCGTCTTCACTGCACTGCGCTATCAGGCTGAACGTTGTGCCCCCCAACTCACCCACCCTCATCTGACAGGCGCAGCACACGGCTCGAACGCGTCCTCGTCCTCCGCTGGGGCCCCGGACTGGTTCGACTTCCTCTCGGCGCCTGCGCCCGGCGGCGGCGGCGGGCTGTCGCTCCCGCCACCCGTGCCGCCGCTGAACACGTCGCGGTACGCGATGTCGCCGTCGGGGGGGATGGGGCGGAAGCGGCTGCGGGACGAGGGCGTGACGAGCGACTCGGGGGAGAGCGATATCCGGGACATGCAGCGGGCGGCGAGCGTGAACGGGAGCGGGAGCGAGCGGAAAAGTTGATGGTGGTGTGCGTCGTGTGCGCTCGCAGCGTCGCTGTTGGGGGATAGATGGAGGAGGAGGAGCTGCCGTGTGTGGTTGTCGCCTGGCGCATCGGGTCGCAGGCGGACCAGGGCGGGGCTTGGGTTGTTTGGTGGGTCGGACCGGCCATGGTGAGCAGCGACAGACAACGATCTTGTATAGCAGCAGCGCGGACGAGGGACAGCGTCGTACTTGTGTAGCATGTACATATCGAGCGGCTTGGACTTATATGAAGTAGTACTCTCAGCAACGACACATTGACATCGCCCATCTGACTCGAAGAACTGCAGTAGAAATTGGTATATGTGAGCTATTAGCAACGCCGACTTGAAGTTGCAAGCCAGTCGGCACTATGCAGGGACTCCGACACTAACACAACCGGACCAGGATCTCCCGAAGGACACGCATCTGGATCTCTGTCATTTCGCCCTTGTCTCGCATTTCGCAGAGCCAGCCGTCCCGCCCGTGCATCCTGGCCAGGACGTGGAGGTACGCCGCGTCGACGACGCCCACGGAAGCAAGAAGCTGCGCGACGCGCTTTGCGTCTGCGTCCGGGAGGTGGTACGGCTGCAGCGCAGACAGGACAGTGTTAGTCGAAGGTCCCGCGGCGGATTCACGATTACTCGGAGCTGCAGGAGCTGTGGGGGGATGGCGGAACGTCCCAGGATTTGGTCCCGCCACCTGCCAACTTGTAGACGAGGTTGGGGAAGAAGTTACGAGGCTCCGCTGGGCACTCAGGCTGGTGGCAGGAGTACTAGCCTGGGTGACCACTGTGGACTGTGGACCGGATTCGTACGACCGACGAGCCGACGAACTCGAGGACGAGGACGAGGACGAGTAGTAAGGTGCAGCACGCTGTGATGCATCACAGTTAGTCGGTTAGATGCGGAGAGTGGGCAAGGAGGCATCATCGTCACGGTCATACTTACCTCACGTCGACGAACTTGGGAAACTGGTACTTCCGGCGCGACGGAGGCGGGGGTGGCCGTCGTTCTCACTGAGGTATGCCTGGTGAGATTCATGCTCTTGCGAGATGCACGGGTGTGCACTTCACGTCGTCCACGAGTGCGAAGGGGCGGTCCGTCGTACAGGTAGTCCGCCTGTGTTCCAATCAGCCTGGGTAAGTACTTATTTCCGTCCGGTCGATGTCCGGACACGAACCTCGTCAGAATTGTCCCGAATGCGCCGGCGCTCACGATGTTCGTCGCGCCCGCGGTTTCTCAGAGCTTTCTTGAGGTAAAACGTCACAGGCCAGGCATCTTCGTAACGTGCCTCGAGAAATGGAAGCCGCTTCGTTGCCTGTTGACCCCCAAGGCGTCGTGATGCACGGCGGTTAGATACTTACTTGATACTGGGGAAATCTTCCAGACGCCCTGTCTCACCTCAAGTTTGATGCTGCGCAGCTTGGCAGGATCCTGTTGAGAGTATGACAAGTAGTGATCGACTCCGTGCTCTTTCCAAATTTTCCGAATGATTTTCTGGAGTCGGACAGGCATTGAAGGTGAGTGGTATGCACATAACGTTTACACATTCCGACATCAAGAACACTTACGAGGGAGTCGCGGAATCTATGCGGATCCTCCAGGAGTCTCATTTGGCTTTGCAAGCTAGCTTTCCCATCGCCAGCGTCGTACAAGAGCGACAGTATCCGGCACGGCCTGGGAATCCGTCCACCTGCGGTAGGAATGTCAGTCGTGTAGTAGAAAAATAGGAGCTTGAGACTGTGGGACGAAACGTACCATCCGCAATGCTCTCCTCGTCCGTCGATTCCCTCGCCGGGGGACGCATGGTGTGTCAGAGAGGTTGTCGAGGACTCGGGGGAGGTAGGCGCGAGCTCTGGCAGAGAAGAGAGGGCGTACAACATGGAACCTACCGCAGCTGCGACGCGCGTGGACCTTACAGCGAGCTATCGCCGGAACCAGGGTCTCTGACAGCCTTCTATGGTCGCCGTCTGTCCATGTCACTCGCGAACATGAGCTGTCAATAGGAACGGCCTTCGCGCCACACTCCGACTCAGGTAGGATGCTGTTGATGTTCGTGGAAGAGGCGGACCACTCTGAGGTATCTACGTTCGAAAAATAGTGGACTATGATCATCTGCTACAAAGTCATGCATATAAAAACGCACCTCCTGACTATTTGCTCTGCATAAATCACTTGAAGAGACCGCATCTGCCTTCGCCTTCGTAGACTCAATGTGCTTTATCCCATCACGCGTAAGCCATCAGCAAGAAGACAGCAGTAGCGCCCCTGTGTCGAGTCGCTGCTCAGGCCTCCCAAGGTTTCCGACGCTCTCACATCCGGACCAGGATCTCCTGCAAAATGCGCATCTGGATCTCTGTCATCTCGCCCTTGTCTCGCATCTCGCGGAGCCAGTCGTCCCGTCCGTGCATCTTGGAGAAAACGCGGAGGTATGATGGGTCGGTGACCCCCATGGAAGCAAGAAGCTCCACGAGATGGTCTGCGTCCGCCTGCGGGAGGTGGTAGGACTGCAGGTAGGAAAGCACAGTGGTTGAGTTCCCTCCGCTAGTGCCCTCAGGCTGACCGAGCCGCTGAGATGCAGGCGCAGCTTGGGGATGGATGGTCCTAGGTTCCCGGGCTCGTGGTGGGACCACGGACGACGGCGTAGTAGAGGTCCCCGACTCGGACGAAGTCGACTTGACTTGGCTGGCAAGACTTGACGCCAGGGTAAGGAAGGTCGTAGGTTGCCGTGCTCGTTGCGATATTATAGATGGCGGACTGGTGGACCCCGACGATACCGATCCGACTCGAGCGACAAGCCTGAGACTCGAGGTTGAGGCGGTCGAGGCGGTCGCAGTGGTTGAGTGGGTTGTGCTTGGCAGACGTGAGGACGTCAAGGGAGCTGTGCGCTGACAGCCGCGGAGGTCAGGCCGAGACGACGTGCGAAGGACATTAGCGGGAGCTTCGTGACTTACCTCAC
This sequence comes from Polyporus arcularius HHB13444, assembly GCA_004369055.1. Lineage (NCBI taxonomy): Eukaryota > Fungi > Basidiomycota > Agaricomycetes > Polyporales > Polyporaceae > Polyporus > Polyporus arcularius. The sequence continues at coordinate 110,927 of ML210995.1, read as the reverse complement.
TCATACTTCGGTGAAGGGTTGCAGTCGCTTGTGTCTTGTTGCTAATGGCAGTGGCAGTCTCGCCTGTCCCGCGGCCTACACGAATTTGTTTCTTGTGCGCTGTGCGCTCTGGCAGTTCACGTGGTTGTATCGGTGGATCATGATGATTCTGCGGAATTATCAGTGACTATGCCTTTCGCTGCAATAGTCATGGCCGAAGGCAGCGACATACGTCGTTGTCATCTTCCCCGTCAGCGTCTCCGCTTCTCTTACGCTTCGAGGGTGACTGAGAGCCTTTCCAGGCTTCATGCAGGTAGAAAGTGACAGGCCACGCGTCTTCGTAATCTGTAATGAGGAAAGGTAGCCTTCTGATGACCTGTTCGACGCAGAGTCATTGGTACGCGATCAAATGTCTCACTCTATGCTTCCATGTCGAACTCACCTCAAGCTTGATGCTGCGCATTTTGGCAGGATCCTGCAGGCTGTATGGCAACTGATAATCAATGCCTTGTTCTCTCCACACCTTCCGGATAATGCCCTGTAGCGCAAGCGTGATTAGTTGACGCGCAAGTTTTGGGTGTAAGGACTGACCAGGAAAGCGCGAAACTTGTCTGGGTTGCCTTGAAGTCCCATCTTGCTCTGCAAAGAAGGAGCGCCGTCCCCCGCGTCGTGATGCTTTTGAGGGATCCGACTTGGTCTCTGGATGCATTCTTCTGTAGCGCAAGCCGTCAGGAATCCGCAGCAACTCGCGAAACCTGAAAAACGTACCGATGATACTTTGTTGGCAACCGCCAGGTACGCTCGAATCGTCGTTCTCGTCACCAGCGTTGCGTCTCTTGCGCTTTGATTGGTAACCGTGCCTTTTCAAGGCTTTCTGCAGATAGAACGTGACTGGCCACGCGTCCTCGTAATCCGAGGTGAGGAAGGGCAGCCTTTTGAGAACCTATTCGGAGCAGAGTCGTTAGTGCGCGATAAATGTGTCGCATTGTGCCTCCACCTCAAACTCACCTCCACCTCAACGCTGCGCATTTTCGCAGGATCCTGCAGGTGATATGGCAGCTGATAGTCGACTTCTTGCACTCTCCAGACCGCTCGAATCGTGTCCTGTACATAGAGCGGATGCAGGTAAGTCTGTGCGGCATAATTGGAATCGGCGTGCGGTGCAAGGAACTGACGAGGGTGCTGTGGAACTTGACTGGATCGTCCGTGAGTCCCATCAAGTTCTGCAAGGACGACTCTCCATCCCCGGCGTCGTAAATGATGCCGGGCACCCGGGGTGGCTTTGGGATGCATTTGCCTGTGGTAAAAGCCTTGAGCAGTCCGCGACATCATCTTCCGTAAGACAGGGAACATACGATTCCGACTAGATGAGCCTTTTGCTTGAAACTCGTCCATAGTGGTGTGAGCACGCGGTAAGTGTTCGGGGATCTCAGGGCGATGAGACCGCGCACGGACGACTACATTTGCGGCAGAAGTCGGGCCAAGGGCAGGAGGGTCAGTAGCAGGGTCACCGTTTTGAGGTCCCCGTCTGTCACTTGTGGACGACAAGCTGTCATATGTCAACGGCCTTGTGTACATGAGTCAGCGAAACCGCCCTTCATTGGGAGCCCCATCAACATGCTGATGAAATTGGCCGACGATGGTGAGTGAAGAGAGACGATTGTGTCCAGACTCGCGGAGAAGCTTCGAATGTATTCAGTGGCCAAGAGAGATGCCGCGCCATGTGACGCGGACTACTAACGCGTCGAGTGTTGCAGCGTGTTGCAGTTCCTCATAGTCACCAAATCGCCATCCTGGAGGGGCTGGACTACGTGAGGGATGTCAACAGAAGTCATAGCTGAGGGGAAGGAAGCATTGAGATTGATCGATAACAAGGTCTCGATGCTATGGATCCAATGCCTTCAGTCACAGGCGACCTTGTCCAGTAGCTCTTGGATAACACGCATCTGAATTTCGCTCACTTCACCCTTCTGTTGCATCTCATCCAACCAACTGTCCCGCGAGTCCATCCTCGCGAAGACTCGCAAGTACACGATGTCCTTGATCCCGAACGATGCGAATAGCCTGACGAGGCGTTGCGCATCTGCGTGTGGAATGGACGCACCGACGAGCAGTTCGAAGATCTCCCCGGTTACGGTGCCGCATGACGAAGGCATGTTCTCCTAGTGCACTTATCAGCAATGATCGTGAAGAGATGCACAACGAGCATAGATACCGTGTCGGAAGCCGAGCATGAAGGACTTCGTGCCTCGTCGTCAGCAATCATGCCAGTGCTGGATCGATTGGAGCCTTCGAACACAGCTGATGCACTGGTAATCGCCGCCGAGCTGGACTGCTCTCGAGTGTTAGTGTTACGGTTGGACCGTGTCAATCCGTTAGCTGTCTGTACGTATGGATATCAACCCATGACGATACCATGAAGACGTGCATGAGAGCGTGGTACCTGGTAATGTTCCCGTCTACGGTAACGGAAAATCCTCCTGAGATAAAATTCTATAGGCCAAGCGTCCTCGTAGGCCTCATAGAGGTAGGGAAGTCGTTGAATGACCTGACAGTGGCCGCATCGTCGACGCCCAAAGAGCAGAGTTGTCAACGCCGAAGCTCCCGACATTTGACTAGTACTCACCTCCTTCTTCACCTTGTCTATCAAAGCAGGATTTTGCCGAGCGTAGGGGACCTGGGGGTTGACTCCATGCTCCCTCCAGACTTCCCTGATCACGCTCTGTAGGGTTCCCAGAATCAACGACGTGACCACGCGCTCGAATCAAGAAAGGTGCACGAACCAGAGATTCCTCGAAGCTTCTCAACGAGCCCCCAAGACCCATCTGCCCTTGCAACGAGATATATCCGTTTCCTGTTTCGTAGATCTTGTCCGGATGACGCAGAGGCGTGCGCAAGAATCGCACTAGCACGACCGTACCCTCAGCTGGAGCAGATGAAACCTTCTCGATCATAAACGTACTGTCTCCACTGGCGTCGTCCCCCTCCATGGTGATGGCAAGCGTTGACGAGGTTGGGTGATCCTGCCGAAAGCCTTGTGTCCTGCTGCTTGTTGCGCCCATACGTGGAAGCCAGCCAAGACAAGTGGAGCTTCAAAACATACAACGAGGCTGTGTTTCCACGAACAGCACGCACTTGTCGGGTATAGGACACAATGTCTTGCTTCGAAGTCCGCATGTCACATGCAGCGCCTCATGCCTCATGTCCTAAATATGATCGACTTGCCTAAACGAACACAACTTGGTGGCAACACGGGGATCTATCACGACGCACCTCTTCGTCTCGGCCAATTCCTCTGCTACTCCATCACTCGGCTGAGCATCTCTCGTACAACTAGCATCTGGATCTCACTGAGCTGGCCCTTCGCGCGGAGGTCATCCAGCCATACATCGCGGGATTGCAAGCCGCCGAGGACGCGAAGATACGTCGTATTAACGATCCCGTAGGAGGCAAACACTGCGGAAAGGCGTTCGGCGTCGACCGGGGGGAGGTGGAATGACAGAAGTAGATCGAAGATCGATTGAGGATCGAGCGGCGACGACGCTGCAGATCGCACTGTGGATACTGCGGTGGGACTGATGGAAGGAGACGCGGCGCTGCTGCTTGCACTCGACGCAGAGATAGACCGCGCGGACGGGCGAGGATTCTGGCGAGGAAAGATCCTGTTCGTGAGCACGACAAAATGCGTAGATACGATGCAAGAGAAGGCCTACAAGATTGCAGCCGATCCGATTAGTCGGATCTATCGAATGCAAGATGTTGGGCGGACCGCGGACAGGGCACGGGCCCGTTGTGGCGGCGAACGACCCTCGGGAGACTGTCTCATCCTGGCGGGCCTGTAGAAGAGCCGGAGTGAGTCAGATGAGGACGCGCATAACGCAAACCGTACCACGACTTGTTTTCTCCCCTTCCTCGAATGGCCGCCTTTGAGGGATCTCTTGAGATAAAAGGTAACTGGCCAGCCATCCTCATACTGGATGCGGAGGAAAGGCATCCTCTTGAGTGTCTGTGCCAGACTCACGCCTGTCAGAAAACGACGTTGCAATCGACTGATTAGGCAGACCTCTTTCTTTACCAACCGCATCAAAGCACTGTCCTGCGAACCGTACGAAGCCCGGGTGTCCACCCCAAGGTCCCTCCAGACCTCTCGTATAACGCTCTAACAAGTTCCCGTGTCAGTGCATATCGTGAATGGCTGGTCGTACTCACAAGGATCGCCCTGAAGTGGTCAGGAGCATACTGAAGACCCATCGCGAGCTGTAGACTGGACTTTCCGTCTCCGGCATCATAGAGCCTCTTGGGGTTTGCAGAAGGAGTTTCTACGTAATCGACTGTCGAAAGGTAGCTGTCAACGAGCCTGAGACAAATCGATGGAAGGGCAGTAGACCTACCCAGCTCCAGGAACTCGTCAATATCCATGCTCAGTAAGGTTGAGATAGAAGTTGTGGGGTTCCTTCCGAGCACCAGACGAGAACACGACTCGCGATGCGCAGTACTCGTGAGCGACCCTCAGGGTCGCACTTGCCAACGACCCTGACTTCCCTTCACAGTGAGGGCCTGCGGAGGACTTGGTAGACACTGCATGTTCCCGGCTAAAGGTATCACAGTTGTGAATACTTTGAGATTTGTTGCTGAGGTATCGAGGAGCTCGATGTACTACGCAAGATATCTGATCATGAAGCAATCATGACGATGAAGTCCGAGACTGGCAGCAGGCGTCAGAGTAGCCTTATGGGGCGAGACAAGCGCTGGGTTTCATCGCTCCCTACGCCGTGCGGGACCTTCCGAAACTCCCTTGCGGCGATCCACCATGGTGGAACAAGCATCTTCGATGTACACATTTTCATCATTCTACTACCGGCAGATGTACGACATGTGCGTTCTATTTTATGTCCTGCCGCCAAAACGTTTTTTTCAGTGTGCCTACCCTCATAACTCAGGAGCGCAGGGGATACGTATTGACATGGTGATCAGGCCCGACGGCGACGCTTCCTATTTCGCGCTCCAGCACCTCCGTCGAAAACTCGTACGACCACTAATCTTACATCGCTAACGAGCGTGATTGCGCTCGGTACCACTCTCGCACCGTACCGCAAGCGTTGAGTATCGGCCGTCACCTCGTGGCAATCAAGGCAGCTTCGTATTTACAGGCCAGCCGCATTCTCGTTGCCTCCACATATAACGGGACGAGAAGGAGGGCATTATCAGGCATATTTCAATCGCTCAGGCGGCTCGAGCGCGCGCCACAGCCCACTTGGTTGCACGGTCACACGCGGCGGCAGTGCTCACTCTCCCGGACTGTCCGGCGGCACTGCCGGGTCCTCATTGATCTCACTCCTTCAACTGCACCTCCACTATCGTGCCCAAACCGTGCCCCAGCATACCTCATTGAGCACCGGACAAGACAGTCTGTAAGCATTCGATATTTGGTTTCGTACTACTACCCATCCGTCTCTACGAAGCCGCACCCATCACCGCGCGTACTCGGACGGATGGGTACAAGGTACACCTGGTCGCAAGCTCACAAACGAACGCGTCGAGGTCCAGGAGACGAGCATTCCCGTCGTTTCTTCCCATCATATTCACGGCAGCATGTCCGTCCTCGCCATTGCCGCCATCGCGCTCTCCCTCGCAGGCTCTGTCGCTGCGCAGGGCAAAACTGGCCACTCTTGGAGGATCGCGAGAGATTTTATGGCAGGAGCAGTCGTCGGTGCGTTTCGTCTCCCTCACTCTCGCCGAAATCGTCAGACACGCTGACCGACACGACAAACATAGGCGGTGTCCTCGGGCTCCTAGTCAGCCTCTGGATGCTCCGCGTGTTCCGCCGCTACCTTGCACGAACCACGGTCCAACCAACACCAGATGTCTTCGGCGCTGGTAGTGGAGGTGCAGTACAGTTTGGTGGACTCGGTGGTTCCGGCAAGAGCGCCAACGGACTCGGCGCACAAGAGGCGGGCTTTGCCAACGGCACCGGACCTCAGATTCATGGTGCTCATATCCAGGGCGGGTGGGACAACATCGCAGCGCTGGCGTATCAGCCACTCCCCGGCGCCCCGCAGCCTGACGGCTTCATGACAGTGCGTGGTACTCCGCATATCTCAGACACGATGGCTCATATTACTCCAGCCTCCTGAGGTTCAGGCGCACACGAAGCCCTACCAGGCATGTCATGCATCATGAGCACAAGTTTTCCCGTATCCGATGATTCAATGAAAGCACACTCGCCATGTACCTCAACGGACAGTCGTACCAACACTTCCGTGTGTAACCGGACTCCATCAATGTATACCTGTATGATGATGTATCGTACCTGACGATGTCATACTGATCTTGACGCTCGACGAATAGGATGATGCACCTTGGATGCACCTCAGTAAATGCGGAGACAGATATGCCTCGAAAACAAGAACGACCAATGAAGTCCGCAAGTCACTTGCATCGGAAATAAGCGTTCGCCCGATCCTCGCGCCGTGCCGCGTCACTAGTCGCCATCTCGCTTCGGTGGTCAAGTGAGTCGTAGTCTCCTTCTGCTTTTACTCGAAGGATGACAAGACGCAGAATTTCGGCCGTGATGCAATTACTTATAGAGCGCGCGCCAGCCCGCTTCAAGTGCGCGGCGCGCCCGACATCAAGGTCGCACGGTGCGGTGCGTCCTCTTCCCACTGCCAGGTTCGCATCGACCTTACTCCTCCAAAATCACCCACGTCGTTCTGCCCATATTGATTCCCAGCCCAGCTCACCGAGTACCTGACAAGACAGTCCGTAAGCATGCGATACTGGATCCAAAGCCACCTGTCTCGCTGATTTGTTCGTGAGTTCTCACTTATCAGAGAGAATCTGTATCGTCCAGATCGCATAGGCCTGAGGATCTACTGCGTTTCCTGTCGCTGCATTTTTATCTACAGTGAGTGTCGGTGTGAACACGGCGAACCTTGGGGATTACTCAGTTGCTTGTCTTTAGGTCGTGTCTCGATCGAGTCGTGCCAGACATGCCCCCCTACCTCCCTGGGGAAATAACAGATTACATCATCGGATCGGTGTCGGTGTGGGAGAAGAGCACACTCTGCAACTGTTCGCTGGTTTGTCATGCTTGGCTTCCAGCAAGCAGGCACAGGCTGTTCGCAAGACTCACAACTTGCTAGTCGAACGGGTCCTTCGTTCGGATGAGATGAGACCATACCTGGCTGCGACACGCGACCTTTATTTGGGCACCATGCGCCGATCCCGGCAAGAGGGGGACCCCTTGAGTCTCCAGGACTCCGTAATGCCGCCGAGCCCTTTCCTATACACCTTCTATGGCTCACTCCCCTTCCTTGAAACGTTGTTTCTCCAAGGGTTTATGTTCCGTCGCTCCGTGGACTCACTCTTATTCACCTCACTTTCCAATCTCAGGCGTCTGCACATCGAACTCGCAAATTACAGCTTCCCCTCGTTCAACGCCCTCCGCCGTTCGATAACCGCATTGCGAGCTCTTGAAGAACTAGATATCGGGGATGCCACGACCAAAGGTAGAGTCGGGCAACCATGGGTATCGAGCTCGAAGTACGCCCCGGGCCCGCAACTGCGTATGTTTAAATATTTCGGCCCACAAGACGAACACGTTCCAGGAGACCTTGTGGACGTTCTCATGCACTGGCTGTCGAACCATACATTGTTGGAAGAGCTTGATCTCAGCATCACGTTACGTCGGAAATCGTCTGTGACCGTTGGTGAGTCTATGGATCTGTCTTGAATTCCTCAGTAATACGTGACAGCCCCGCTTTCCTTGTAGGCTCCCCGTTCGGGCCGGGAGTTATGGCATTCTTCCAGAGTGGGGCAGCGTCTTCTGTGTCTTCACTCTCAATGGAGATCATGGAAGGCAGTAAGTCTCTGGTTCTGACCTTCGATCCGCCATCGAACATAACCTCCCCGCAGGTTATAGCCCCATCTCGCACTTCACCAACCTATCCAGCCTCACTCTGTCTTCGGATATCGGGCTTTGCGTTTCCTCCATATGGGCGGCGGCTTGTGCGATGCTGAACGACTTGCGTTCCCCAATCCGCTATCTTCGGTTTGCCGAGGTACTGTACCACGAACCTCAATCCCCTTGCCCAGCGCACTCGGATTTCTGCTTTTGTTTGGGCCCGGGTGGGGGAATAGCGGAACTCGATGCCGTTCTCTCCAGGGACGTCTTCAAAGGCCTCATCCGAGTCGAGTTCCATCTGCGGAGGTGGGCATATTTCGGACATCCACCCACCGCGGGTATGGGCGGTGTCCCCCGTCCTCGTCTCGAGCGCAGTGAACTCCTGGACAGGACGAAAGAGTCTCTCCCGAAGCTGTGTACTGCAGGCGTAGTATTAGTCGCATTCAAGGAATCTTGGTGAGTCGATCCCCACACTCGGAAGTACCAGAGGTAGAACACTGTGCTAACTCTGTCACTGGTGGCATGCGTTGACAGGACTTTCTGTGAACCCGACAAGGCGAATGTCAGAGGAGGGGACGCTGAGGAGGAACCTCCCTGCCAGAAGGTGGACTCGGTATTGACGTGACGATACATTTGTACGGTCAGGCCTCGGTTAAAGGCACTACCGTATAGGATCTCCGATGCGTTCCCCGGCGTATTGGTGTATGGGCTTTGTGGTTGAGATCAATTTGCAAAGGGGGGCACATGCGCACGAACACTCCCTTCGGCCGCGTCCTCTGCTCGATCGAATCGAGTTGAACAAGATGCAAGATCCTCCCCCGCAGCTGTGCGCTCGAGGTGTCCCTTCCCTGTCGTGGGGTTCATTGTCGGGGGCGGGCTGTTTCGGGGATGTCTCAAGGAGAGACCGCGCGGCGGAATGAAGTTGGGGATGACCGTTTGAGTCCAAGCAGCTGCCTATATGCGATTCCAACTCTGACGGGCAGAGGAGAACGACCGCGTCACGTCGAACGGTATAAGTGCCACGGCCGGAGAGTTGACGTCTTGACATCTGAGTAAAGACATTCGCTCACACGAGCCCGTAAGTATACGATGCGGAGATTGTGCTCACTGTCGTATGGTGTGTCCGTGACACGGACGACCGGACACACGGAGTCACCGCGTGCCGCACAGCGACAACGAAGTATCTCGCGCGGCCCCGGACGCAGTCAGGTTCGGACGAGAACGTACCCCGAACAGAGCAGAACAATAGGCTCTCGTCCTCTCTGCACGTCAGTACAGTATTTCCCATAAACCCGTCAATCGATTGCCTAGGGAGGAAGTGGTGGTGGTCAGCTTCGAACGAAGACATGCATAGGTTCAGAACAGCACGTGTACCTACTACCAAAGCCCGCATACATAGACTCACCACTCACCACTCACCAGTCCCCGCCTACGACGATCACTAGTACTGGCAGCACACCGAGCAAAACAGAAAACAGACAACTGAGCCTCGAGCACGAGACACTCCACATTGACAAAGACACCCGACATGTAGTCGATCGAGATAGCATATATGCATATCCAGGCGCAGCATCAACAAGGCACACACTCTAATAGACGTAGCACTCCAAACCGGTGCGCGAAGCGTCGAAGCGTCCGAGATGTGACAAAAAATCCGTACATACGAATACGCATACGAATACGAGAGGCGGAATGGGATGGAACACGAGACACGAGACACGAGACACGGGACACGGGACACGGGACACGGGACACGGGACATAATGCATAATATGCTAGTGCGCAGGTCAGCAGCAGCGGAAGAGGTATGGTAACTTACGATAATGGATGGTAAAGAGATGAGATATGTGAGAGACAAAAAAACAACATTGTATCAATGTATGCGTGCGGGCAGGCGATGCGGGAAGCGATGCATGGGAGCCAGGAAGCAGGGTGCGGTCGCGAGGCGATTTGGGTCGTGAGGGTTCAGGAAGAGGAAGTATAGTGAGAGTGATAGGATACGATGCTGGAGATAGGAATGTGAGTACAAGACCGTGTACGGTGTATGGCGGATAAGCAAAAGAAGCAGAAGGATGTGGATTAAGGCAATAGGATATCCGGATAAAAAAGAACATGGAGGGACGGAGGAGGTGGCACGAGGAGCACGAGCTACGTAAGGGACACCACTCACACTCACATGCACATGCACGCACGTCTCCCGTCTATTATGACGACAATCGTCTCCTGCTGATACTCGGCGCGATGAGCACCCCAGCACCAGCACCAGCACCAGCACCAGCACTCGGCCCAGCAGGGCCCAGATTCGCCCGCGCCCGCGCGTCCCACGACACACGCATGCTCTCGAGCGTGAGCAGCGGCGAGTCGTCGGGGGTGGTCGTTGCGCTCAGGACCGGAGTCCTGTCGGCTTTTGACAAGCGGAGGCCCTCGAGCCTCGCGATGACCTCCGGACTAGCGTCGGAGGGCGCGGCCGCCTGCGCAGCTGCCCCGGGCAGAGGCTCGAGCTCGAACGGACTGGGGGGATTGAGCGACGGACTAGGGAGTGCCTCGAGCGTCAGCTTCCTCTGAAGCGAGCGGCTCAACGACAGCGGGGTGGCAGGCAGAGATACTTCTCCGGCGAGCGTGCTCGCAGGCGCGGACGGAAGGGGCAGAGAGGGGAGTGGTGGGATCGCGTCGCGCTCCAGAGACGCAGGAAGCACAGGAGTACCCGCGTCCTCGCATGGTGCAGTTGGTGCCGAAGCCGATGCGAGAGCGTTCAGCGAGGGCAAGGGCTGACTGTCCGATTGAGGAGATGGGAAGAGCACATATAATGGTGGTGTCTGGCCAGGTTCGCTCGAGTGAGTCGGGGATCCGACGGCATGCGCAGGGATGTGCGGAGAGATGCTAGTGTCGATAGCGGGAACGTGAGGGAAATAGGAGCCGGGATCGGAGTCCCCGTGTATACGCGGGTAGTACCCCGGAGGTACAAGCTCCGCGTCCATCTTGAGGTCCCCCAGATCGCTCTCCTCGACGTCGTCGTTACATGGAGGGGAGGATGGCAAGGAGCTGCCCATGGTGCTCGTGCTCGGAGCGTCACTCTCGGCATCGGTGTCCGTGTAGTTGTCGGTTTCCGTCTCAGTGTCGGACTCGACGGCTCTCTGGAAGGCGGATAGAATAGGGAGCGGGAGCGACGAAGACGGAGACGACATGGGTGAAGACGGAGAGGTCTCTGTGCTGCTGGGTGTCAGAGACGTCTGGTGGGCGTCGGGACGCGAGGACGTAAGGTGATCAGCGTCTGCGCTCTGATCAGCACGACTGACGGATGACGAGGTCGACAGCAACGGGGCGCTGGTGGATGACGTTCCCACCACACCGACGTCATCAGTTCGCTTGGGCACACTCACGTCTTCCGTCGAAACTGATGGCTCCGGGTCCGGCGCCCCATTCACGGCGAGGAACGTCATGTTGAACTTTCGTCTTGGAGGTGCAGGCGCGCTCGACATTGGAGGAGGCGGCGGTGTAGGCGGCGGATCCTGCACTGGCAACAAAGGCACGAAGGAGAAGCCCTGCCTTCTAAGCTGTGACGGGGAGGGAGGGGATGGTGGAGAACCCGACGGTGGGATGGCAGGTTCTATGCGTATTTCTGGAGGGTCGCGTGACTGGGTGGTCGGCCGGGTCTCTGGGGAAGCTGTAGGAGTGGGAGTCTGAGGATGGGGCTCCGGAGGTGCGGCAGGAGGGACAGGCTCTGTAGGAGACTGTGGGAGGAGGGGCAGCAGACGGATTGGGACTGCGTCGAGGTAGGGGAGGATCTGGGGGTCGATGTCTGCCGGCTCGGAGCGATTCTTCCACTTGGACGGGGTGAGGGACGCCGTGGTTGCGAACCTGGAGATGGGGAACGGGGGCTTGGAGGACGAGGGGGCGGAAGTCGTGAACGGCTGGCGCGGGGGCGGGGGCGGCGGGGTGTAGGGGAGGGTTACGCGGAGCTGCTTGAGTTCGAGGACGTCTCTGGGGGTGCGCGGTCAGCGGCGAGTGTTATAAATGCAGACGACGGGGGCGGCGGTCCCTCGGCCGCGCAATGTGGCGGGATGAGCATTGCAGCGGGAGCCCCGGCCGTCATCCATGACGTCGCGCCCAAAAAGGGACCGGAGCGGCCGAGCGCGCCCACATGGCTTCGCATCACTGGCCGGAGCACCGCGCCTCCGCACACAGGCTCAACACGACAGCGCACACGGCGGGGACGACGAGCACGGGCGTGTACTCACTGGTATGTCAACTTCGGGGTCACCGCAGCGGGCGTCCGGTCCCACTCGTCCACGAAGAACACCTGCTCCAGCTCTTCGTCCGCGCAGAACGAAACCGACTTCCTGCAGAAGCAGCTCATCGAAGACCCGCTATCGCTGACCATGGAGGGCGACGTGCGTCCCGAGTCGCATGGGCTGGGTGCCGCACTGAGGTCTGGGGTGATCGGCGGGGTGATCTTCAGGCAGCTCTTGGGGCGTGCTCGCGTGCACATCGTCAGAGGTCCGTCCGACATGTTGTCCGAGTGGCGGTGGTTGTGCAGGCCAGCGTGTGCGAGAGTCGAGCCTTGCAAGACGGGCGGGGGATGCGGGGGAGAGGGGAGACGAGGAGGACGTTGAGAGGATGGTTATGAGCGGTGCATTGAGGAGGCGAGGACGAGCGAGTCCTGGATTGGACACCGAGCCCGGGCGATCGACAGCCCTCCCTGGAAAAATGCTCTTTCCGCGCCGTGGCTCGGGTGGACTCGGAACGGCTCTCCACCCGCCCTGCCGTCCTTCCTTCCGGGTGCCAGCCGATTGGCTGCTTCCCCGCCCCCGCCGCCCGCGCCTTATTGCGATCGCATCGGTCGCGATCCCTTGCAGCGTCCGACGCTCTGCCGCAACAGTTATGCGCGCGAATACAAGTACATCCAGTCTTCTCCCACTTGCTGCGCTCCCTGTCGTAAGTACAGATGTCCGCTCACTTCGTCACCCGACAACAGCGCGGTCTTGTGTCCGAACATGCACCGACACCTTGCCCGACCACAGCCACCGTCGACCGACCCCATGCCAGTCCCGCGGCGCGACACAATGACATGCCGTACGAGCATAGTACGTACACGCCAGGTTAGCCATCTCCCCGCATCCGCTTGACTATGTTCTGATCTCTTGTCAGGTACAAACGGCGCATGATCTCGCATAGGCGTACGAGCTCCGGTTTCCAACGTTCAACTTCATCATCCGGTCTCTGAGTCTGCACGCAGCTCCGATGTGCGTCGCTTGCGGTGCTACTGGACCATCCACCCTCGCGTTCCACGCTCACCTATGCAGCGCGAGGCTCGGGGAAATCGCCATATTCGCCCGTGGTCTGTGCACTTTCACCTTGCGAATCTCTAGTACTGGCCGCTCCTTGGACGATAGGGTATACGACGGCCCGCATGCCTGCGCCACGGATTTGCCAGCACGCGCAGAGCACCAAGCCCTCCCAGCTATTATGCGATACAATCCTTGGTCGATACTCCCCTTGGTGTCTTCCTGCATCCCTCATCGCCCGTGCTGCACGACATGTAATCCGCCTCCGCTTCAGGCTAGTTCATGCGAGTGGAACAGTGGGACTCCGCGTCGGAACGCGCGTGCTGCCCCGCGTCGCTTTCGAGATCAGAGATTCGACGATCCACAGTCCACAGTCAACACAGCTCCAGAGCACTGAGCAGGTTGCCGTCCAGGTCCAGGTCCGGTACCGCTCGCGCCACGATACTCAAGCCTTAGCTCGAGAGCAGGCGCACCGCTCATTGCTCAGGTCGGGGCGCTCGGTCGCCATGGTCCATCAGCACAGGCGTTACAGCACTATCGCCGTTGTGCGCCGCAAACAACCAGCAAGTCTGCAATGTCTGCAACCCTTCGCGCCCGGCGCCGGGCGGGCTAGCTTTGCAACTTCCCCTTGGATGCCGGGTGCGTGACCCTGCAGCTCATGTCGGTCCGGCTATGTTTCAGTATCTGTTTTCATCGACGATGGGCTCGCTCGGAGGTGCGTTCCTACCACCTCCTACTAGTTCTCAAGCTCATGTATGACCCACAGCCCCGGCAGAGCGTTGCTGGCACTGAGTACTGAGTACTGAGGTGCAGGAGTGTTCAGGTTGCTCCTGCTGAACGCCACGTGCGCTCGCCCACGAACGCGACCCACTGTGCGCTACCGTACGCGTACCAGACCTTGTAACGGATCGCACGCCTCGGGCCGGAACCCAGGCCCGCATAACGATCCTGCCGTCTTCCTGTCATGTCTCTTGCACGTCCATCCAGCGTAGTGCGGTGCGTTATGTCTTGCATCCGGCCACGACGTTTCTACAGAGACAGGTCCTGGTCAGGTCGCAAGCACAGTACCTGCAAGTGATCCCCTCCCGCGCGGGCGACGTGCCTCCGCGAGCTGCGGCTGCGGCATCCAAGTTCCAGGTTCAAGTTCTCTACAGGGTTCTACTGCGGCTCTTCAGTCCACCGCAGTGCTGAGCATATCGAACTACCTCACAACCGTTGGTAACGCACAACCTACCACACGCTACACGTTACGCAGCGTCCAGCGCAACGTCTCAATGTGTCGCCGCGATGACGAGACGGCGGCTCTGATCCCTCGAGGCTCTCGTGGGACCTGCCTGGCTGCGCCCCTTCCGACATTGCTCCCTGGAGGCTGGCACTTCATCGGCGCTGCCATTTCGGATGTCGGACGAGCCGCCGCATCCGTTCGGGTTACGGGTATGTATGCCGCTTTGCACTACTGGTGCCGCCTAATATACGCCTTGCGCCCGTTCGACTCGCGAGGTTCTCGATGGTGTCCAGCTGCGCATGCGCGGCCTGCGACTTCTTCTCCGCCTCTCGAATGTCGATATCCGGGCATGCCGTTGCTCGTGGATAGCGCAGCGGACGGGTACGTACACCACTTCCCATAGATAGGTGAGCGACTTGCTGATATATCTCGGCGTAGTGCTATCAGGTCTTCTGGCTAGTAGCTGAACCCAACCCATCGGGCTCTCCGATATTCATAGACCTGTCGTATGCATTCAGGCTTGAGTTCACGGCAGCTCGCGCGCTTCCACACTTCCGTGCCCCGTCCCACTGCCCGAACCATCCAACATCCAACATCGCACGACGAGCAGCCTAGGGTGACCAAAGCAGGAATACACTCCTGCCTGGGTCTCGCATATACCGCCCGCGGCCGTCGCCGGAGGACCGTCCAGACTCGCGCCTCGGGGCACGAGTGTGAGCCCGGATATCCGGACACACAACTCGCACACGCCGCAGTCCCACCAGCTCAAGCTCAAGGTTCGAGCACGCCCCAGAGTCAGAGTCTCAGTCAGACTCCCTGCACATCTTCTGTCTTCACACATGAACGTGGCCAGCCACGACGCGCCTTCTGGTTCGCGCCTTCGCCCGACCTCGGAGAAGCGCAGCGGCGTTCTCGTTCTCAGGCCCGAAGGCGAGCCCGTGACCGCGGGGAAGCGCGAAGTGCAATACAGCGTGCGCGCGATCACGATACTCCCCCCCTCTGCATGCAGGACCTCGCAACTGCGCTGCGGACGCGGGTGCCTCTCGAGCGCGTCCTGTTCCTGGGCCTACTCGACTCTCGAGTGCAGCAGTCCGTTCTGGGACCCGGACTTCTCCAGGGCTTTGGATCCTGGACATCGGCTCCGCTCGCTGGGCGGATGTGATACAGTACTGCAGTATGTCCCGCGGTTGTCAGTACTAGTTCCACCTTCTCTCCAGGCCCGGCTTCAAGAATGCAGAAAGGACTCAGGACTCATCTATCGACCGGGGAGTCTTTCGCCGGCCGGCGAAGCAGGCAGTCCCTCTTCCGTACGGTGTTCTAAGCTGAATAGTGCTAGCGCTGATACAGTACGCTGAATTTGCGCACATACATTGTTAACGAGGTGGCCTACATATGGATATCCGCATCGTGATCACGGACGCCGAGTGCGCTGTGTGCGCGCGTTCTCCCGTCAGTGATTGGGGCCTCGTCGATGATGGGTACTTTACCTTGGACGTCCCCGAGCCTTCGCAAATTCATCGTCAAAACGAGTCCAAGTCGTCATCGCGGCTGTGCCGCTGTGCGTGCATCCCGGTGCTTGCGATGCCTATTGGAGGTGCCACGGGTATGTACACTTACATAGTAGTAGGAGACACTGATCGGGCTGTGTGCGTCGAGGAAGTACTACGGCTGACGCGGTGACGGTCAAAGTTAGGACGCGCATCGGGATCCGGTGCGCTCAACACTCATCATTCCTCGTATCACGGACTCCGAGTCGGAGCCACGAAAGGCAAAGAATGCCGCGAGCCCTCGTTTCAGCGCTGTGCGGTATGTGGTTTCTGTCAGGCCCTGGGAGGACTAGGTTCTAATCCAAGTGCACTGCGCTGTGTGCCATGTGGGTCCAACTCGACATGTTCTGCGGAACATGCTCCGCGGCGGCAGACTCGGATATGCTAGGACACCTGAAGCCTGAGTATGTACTGAGACCCAAGCGTGGCAGCACAGGGATCCACACATGATGCATGACTTCGGAATGACTCACATATGTAGCATCGGTAGGTGCATCATAGACCAGATATCACTCCAGATGGTCGCCTCGCGGGTAAGTACTGTACCCCAGCGTACCTGGCCATGCCTCAGGCTGTGAACTGATATCGACTGCAGCTGGACCTACTCTATCCGGAACCCGAATACGAACCTTGCGCCTTGCACCGCATCCAACATTGGCATGCATTGTACTTCGCATGGGCTTCCCCCTCCCCTGTACTCGTACACAACGTGATGGCTGATACGCGTGCACAGGAAAACTACATAATACCCGCGGATCCGCTCGATCTTTGAGGTGAGCTCCTCGGATGGAGGTCGGTTGAGCGGGTGGACAGTGGACAGAGGGAAGCGTGCACTGCCTCCACAACGCTCCTTGTATTCCGGGCGCTGTTGCCATCGGGATCGCGGTCGTGTGCGGGGTGGCACTGACAGGTACCCACCCGGACAGTCCTGAGTCCGCGGTGTCGAGCTCGAGAATCGTTGACGCAGCTCATCCCGAGTCAACCTGGCATCAGACATCATGCATCATGCATGCATCACGTACCGCCCGACGCTTGGAACTTGTTGGGAGCTTGAACGAAGCCACGACGCGCGAAGCACGCCAAAGAGTCCGAAGCAGGTGAAAGTCTGGCTGGCTGAACCTTGTCGAGCCTTGTATTCCGCGTATGTAGTAGCCAGCAGCAGCGAGAACGTTGACCGCGCATCAGCATCGCAGCAACATGATGGATGCGAGCACCGAATATATCGAGCGTTCGAACATTGACAGGAGCTGGAGTAGTGGCACAACACAGCAGGCCGAGGGTATGGTTCAACCGATTCTGATTCCTGTTGCGGTAGGCAAGTAGGTACTGCTACACCAACAACGATTACAGCGAGTCCGTGTGGTACATTATGTACATCGCCACCGTCCATTCCACGTACGACCCGTACAGAGAGATGGCAATGAGATGAGAGAGATGTGCGAAGCGAAGAGCTGGCCTACACGGCCGCGGCGATGTCGCGCGCGCGCGCGAGGGAGAACAATGAGTGTGGGTGTATGCGTAAACGATTAACGTCGATGCCGAGCGTGCGATCGCGGGTACCATATGTCACAGTGGCAAGTGCGAAGCGAGATTTTAAGTGGAAGTGTAAGCGTATAGGGCAAGACCTGAATTCAATGCAGACAGACGGAGACTTGTGTGTGTGTATTGCAAGGCAAGGCAAGGCAGAAAGATGAAGACGAAGCGAGACCGGAACAGATTAAGCGAATGAACGGGTAACTGTAAGGTTCAAGAACGATACGAACAGGCGGCGGGCCTGGAGCTATCGCGGAGCGGGAAGGGAGGTGCCGCGCAAGAAGAGAGTCGGATGACGGACGGGCGGGCGTGCTCGCGGAACGCGTCCGAGGGTTGTCCCCAAGCGGTGCGAGTGATATTGATACAGCTTTGTGCATTCTCGTGCGCGAAGGACGTCTTCGGCACTTGCGAGTCGTTCGATATTGATACAGCAGGGGGGTATCTCCTCGTGTCCCGCAGGGGGAGGCGTGGGCGGAGGGCGGTGCGGACGGCGTCGGCGTGCGCGGGCTCCTCGAGATTGGAGGGTGGGCTCCGGGTAGCAGAGGACCAAGGCGTGCGCGTCGACTTATCCGTCACGTAACTCCGACCCAGGGACGATCGAGTACCGCCCGCTGTCCTTGACGGCAGCCCAGTAGGGCGCCTGCTTCGCCTGCAGACCGCGGAGGAGCTTGAACAGGGTCGTGCGGACCGTGGGCATGTACCGCGCGAGGACCTCAGGAGACGGGACTTCTGCCAGGAGGCCCTCGAGCACGGTGCGCAGGGTGACGGGGACGTCGAAGAGGTCACTAGAGCGAGCAGTGTGAGCCGGGATATTCTCGGATAAAACCAATAGGAGACAAAACAATAACAGTGGACAAGACCAGGTGTAACCGAGGTACGCACGACACAGGCTAGAAAGTACATAATGGAAGGCGGGGAAGCTCGAAAAGGAATGCCAGGATATCGCGCCGCATGCCACCGGCACTGCGGAGCCCGGAAGCGGGTGCAGTAGCGAGGGAGGAGGACAGGTGAGTCGACGCGGCGTGTGCGCGTAATGAATGGCAGCTAGGCACCGCAGTCCGACCACACCGGAGAGACGCTCCTGGGCACGGCATGACATACGAGTCTGGCGACCGAGTAGGCGGGCCGCGGCGACAGGCGCAGGCAGGAGGAACAGAAGGCAAATGAGGAAACCAGGGAGCAGAATGGGGGTGAAGTGACGGTATGTAATTTGGACGAAAGCGTACAGTACACAGAAAAGGGAGACAGGAGCGGCAGGCAGGAAACGCAACTCACCTCACGTCGACACCCACACGCCAGAAGGCATGCACTGTTGCGTCAAATTGGCTGCCGATAAGAACGAATGCGTCGCTAACGTCCTCTTCGTACGCGGAGCGCTGCGCCCAGAGGGTGAGCACGTCCTGGAGCTGCTTCGTGAGACTGAGCAAGCGCGACACCGCGCGCTGCACCTCGGTCTCCGAGCGCGCCTGAGCGTTGAGATTCGTCGTGGACGAGGAGGATCGGAGAGGGGACACGGGGGAAGAGGATGTGGAGGAGACCGTGCATGTTGAGTCTGCGGAGGCTGGACGGCGGGCAGTCTGAAGAGTGAGATACATGGTCAGACGGCGGCTGTATGGTGAGGGAGATGGAAGCACATACGTTGACACTGATATGTGTTGGCTTGGGCAGCTTGCGGGGCCAGGAGATGGGGTTGATAGGCTGGCCAATGACGAAGCTGCTGGGGTGGACAGGGACCTGCATGGCTGCGGAGGATGTGTGCGGGAGGGTGGCGGGGCAGGGGAGAGATGGGGGCGTATAAGTAGTAGACGGCTATATGGTAAGGAGACCGGGAAAGTGCTGCAGAAATCGGAGTCCGTCAAGAGCGGGACCAGTCTTCTGAACGCCCGGCTGCAGCGTACTCATATAGAAATTCTGCCCGCCTGCCGTGCCGCCGGCCTCGCCGCCACGACGCTTCTGACCTTCCCCTTACATAATCCTCCATGCACCGGATTTCTGCCACATGGCCGTCCCAGTGTGCGCTGTTGCAATCGTCGATCCGCTCTCTGCGACCCAGATATCTCTGAGTCTCTTGCTCGCCAGCGACATGGCCAGGAGCAAGCATCGCGGAGACGTGGGCTGGAGCTCGCGGCCAGGCCCCGTGCCGCACGCTCGCATGCGGCACGGACGTCCAGAATAATGACTGGAATCCAGTCGACTGTGCGATTCCAGAAAGTCTCGCGCAACTTGTCGAGATTCGGCAAAGTGAGCTCGGGTTTCAGTTCGCGTGTTGCCGCTCGCACGCGTGCCGTCCGGGCTTTGCGCCTCCCCACAATTGACCCATCGTCCCTGACCCCGAGCGCCCATTTTCGCGCACAACGTCCGGCGATGGCAAAACGCCTCCATCGTCCACGCGAACGGCGCGCAGGATGTCCTCCTATCGAGTCGACCCGCTCTGCTCCCATTCTCCTATCTCTCCCAGGTCTGCGACAGGCTTCTCGCCCCCTTTGAGCACAGCAGGGGGCCCTGTTCTCAGACAAATGCATCACCATCATGATCCCTCCTCTTCGTGAGCTCTCATCGATGTTTTGCACTTTGACGACCTACTTATCTGGACTAGGCGCAAGAAAGTGATTCCGCACATCACACGGGTCCGGAGCTAGCCCCCGGATTGTCCGCCGCCTGCCGCCCGATAACCCCAAGCCTCGCGCCGCGCCCGCCTTGCAACGCAAGAACCACGGCTGCCTTGTTCACCGTCGACGCCCATGTGCGCGCGCGTCGGCACCGTGCTGCTCAGCACAATTGCAGGCGGGCACGCCGGTGCGCTGCGCATGGTTAGGTAAACCTCATGGTTGCCTAGCCGATACGTCCCGTACATGCTCTCAGGCCTAGCAGGCTTCTCCGCCCGCATGACGGTCCGGCGTGGACACACCAGCCCGCGTGTGCGCCTCGAGTCCCGACGTGGCGCGTTTGGCAGGCCCAGCAGGTCACGACAGGCTTCCCCATGCATATCCTCGGGCTGCCGGAATTGGAACCCTGACGTGCTTCGTCGTTCTGCGACTCCGCCGCTGCGGGATGCAATAACCATGGGGACGCTGACCTGATATGTCTCAAGGTTCGGCCATTTGCTGAATCAGCAACTCAACTGCAGCTGCTCTGACTCACGTTACAATAGTCGTCCTCAATTCTGATAGTTTAGTTCCAGTTTAGTTTTTGGGCACACGAAAAAGGAAAGCCACGAGGTGATGGAGGGTGATGGGAACTCGGCAGACCTCGGTACGCCTTTGCGTACATTGACCCTACGTTGAGGTTCTACGAGCGGACTTCAAATATCGATCGTTGCATGCCTTCGTCCACGCTGGCTCGCACTCACGTCAAGCATGCACTGGCACTCGTTCTACTTCTCAGTCAAGATCATTCATGGCACGCAATGTACCAGGAGGTTGCCTGAGCTCGACGGCATCATCACGAAGCGCGTACGCTTACTGCGACTCGCCCAGGTGTGAAGTAGCTTCAGAGTCCGACAATAGTCGCAGGTATATTGCCCGGAAATCGGCGTGCTGATGCTCGCAGTGGCGTTTGATATCACGGCTGCTTTAGGCAACTGCCTAAACGGGCGACGCAAAACTAAACTACACTCGCAAGAATTGAGGACGACTAATATCTCTTCCCCGAATGCATTGCCAGAGTACGAGACCGAGTGAGTCAGCGTGGTACACTCTCATGAATACATGACTGATCCATGGACCCAGGTGAATCGTCACGCGAAGGACCTGCTCACGGATCACCAAGACTGGATCGTAACACGAGCGGTGCCAGTTGTAACCCGTCGCAGCTCCCATATTCATTGATATACGACCCGCCTCAGAGATACATTGCCCGCCCACCCTGATGATGCGCCCTCCCATCGACCGTCGTGGTCCGTCGACCTCCTGCTTCAGCGACGTTTCGCGCTACCTGCTACTAGCCTCATGCCCGAGGACCGACCCTTGCCCCCGGGAGTCCGAGAGCCCCGGGCGTACACCGAGCTCAACGCGCCGCTGCCCAGCGCTGCCCCAACCACCATCCGACGATCACCGCTGCACCCCCTCGGGCTGCGATTGCGCGCGTCTGCATAACAGACGTTAGAGCTAGAAGCGGCGCATTTGACGCCTCCGCCCGACGTGACACCGGGCGGACGGGCCTGTCGTTCGTCGCCACCAGCTAACCGCTCCTCCTTCCGAGCCGGACGTCCAGAGCTCCGGTGAAGGTGTCGCGTGCGTCGCAAAGAGCACAATAGAGAAAAAAAGAGCCGCTGCTGCTCCCGCCGCCTGCATGGAGGCGCAATTAGTCGCTTCTGCTTCCCTGACCATGCGGCCGACGATCTCCCCACCGGGCGAGTTTCTTTTCGAGGCCATCCCGACGCCGCCGCAACGTCCGACGTGGAAGCTCGCCGCCGTACGGCATGCGCGGACTCCAGCCGAACCCGCTCTGTCACCGCATCGATATGTATCCTCAGGGTGCTGTATTGGTACTATGGGGCGCAAGATCCGGCGTCGGGGGCTCGGGGCGCTTTCTAGGGTCGTCAGCTGTTGCTACGTTTGGTTGCTAATTCGACGACACGCAGGCGGCAGCTAGCTCGAGCGCAGCGTGCTCAATTGTCCTCGAGGCTCTACGTGGCAGCTTGGTATGCGTTGCGCTCCCCGGGTGTTCTTGGGTGCGTCGGAGGAGCCCAAAACTCAGCTTGCAGGGAAGCATGGCGCGTGGCTGGCTAGAAGTTTCGTATGTATCTTTCTGGCGCGGTGTGTTGAGCGCCTGCGGGTAGCCACAGGAGACTTGGCTCGCCGCTCGGAGGTCCGACCCGGAAGCTAGGACGTTCCGTATTGTAATTCTGTAGAGCTAGTGTCTGTTATAATGTGTGTGCATGTGAAGCTTCCAAGGGCCGGTGTTCAGAGGGAACGAGTGAGCTTCCATATCGGGACTCTGAGCTGATGCGCCCACCCCATCTTCCCGCGCCCACCGACGCGCGCCTGTAGAGGCATGGCGGCGCTCGCGCTCGAATCGCACTCGCTGTAGCCGCCATCTGCCCGGTCGGCGAACTCGAGCTCGACTGACTCACCTCTGACTCGGCTCGGCTTGCAATTGCGCGTAGGCCTCGGACCTGCGTCACTACCCCGGCATCTATCACGCTAGGAACACCGCAGCGAGCTCCCACCTCCGAGTGCGGCCTGGCACATCAATATCCATCGGGCAAGGCGCACGGATTACGAAGCTCTTACGAATACGAGGACACGACACCCCGCGGTGTGGTTGGAATTTGGAGGAATCGAGCTCGGCTGCAGTACGTGGACTGTACTGTAATTACGGCCTTTCCGGGAACGACTCGGAGCCTCGGTGAGTCTTCCTTTCACTCGCGTCCTACATGTGCGCGACCGCGCTGCACTTGCGATGGTCACATTACATTTACGCAATGCCTGCGTGGCCGGTTTCTGGAAGACTTGAACTGCTTGTATGCGGGCTGTGGGCTTCGCTTCCGGTGCAGAACGGGTCGACACCATCTGGACGGTGTCCTGTGTTTCCTGTGCTGCTTGCACTTGCCACAAGTCACTTGTGCCAGAGGATATGGAAGCTTGGTGTACGCACACTCCACTCTCATTCTCGCTGCCCAACCACGCGAGTGTCCTCCCTATGGGCACAGAAGGCGCTGCCGTGTGGGTATGTACGCCTCGCGTCCGGTGCGGAGCGCGAATAGCAGCCGAAAGTGGCCAGTGCAGCTTCCTTGCGCACCCCGGGATTCCCGGTTTTCTCTTCTGGAATACAAGGACGAGGACTGTGCGCCCCGCGATGGCCGCTTGGGCAGGTCCATAGCGTGCGATGCTGTGGGTGCAGTCGCTTCCGATCCATAGGGATTATGGGTGTTCGGAAGCTGTTGCACGGCGACCGGTCTGCGTGACCTCAGGCCTGGAAGACGTGCACATGGGATATACGACTTCATCTGGATATGAGTGCACTGCCTCTTGTGTGGTCGATATGGACGCTACCGTTCCCTTCTAGCTGCCAGAGCACGCGAGCTCGTCGTACGCAGGTGGTGCAACGCATATGTGTTGGCCTTCTGGAAGGCGCAGCTTACGGGTTTGTCTCGCCTCCGGTCTAAAGCGGGAGCAGTCGAGGGTGTGCAGTGCGGCTGCTCCGAGCACGCGTTCACGACATGCAGTTTCTCTTCTGAATGGAATGATTCTGCACCACGCGAAGACCCCTTGAGGAGGTTACTACCGTGCGATGCTGTGGATATTGTCGCTTCCGACTCATGGGGAGGGAAGCATCCGAAAGTCGGAATGACGGGAGGTATTGCACAGATATCCAGCTTCCACCAGCACCCCTTCGGTGACCGTCCCATTCTTTCTCGCGCTTGTGACCGGTCGCTGCCGTGTCCGCAGACTGACGCAACCTTGTACCACAGAACACCTCGTCTGCACGAGGCAAACGGCGTCTAGGAACCTCGGTACCACTTAGAAGCTCTTTCTCCGTCTCCTATCCAGATATCCAGTAGAAGCGCAAGCACACAAACTATGGCTAGACGAGATGCTCTGTTCCCTGTCGGCTCTATAGGGCGGTCCGGTGCGACCGTGGCCCGTAACGCCTCTCACGAAAGCCTCACGGCGCACCCTCTTCTCTCTCCCCCTCCTGGGCCTGCTTCATTCTCTCCTTCGAGCTCTCCGTCTACGAGCACGACTGCGGTAGCTTCGGAAACTTCTGCTGCGATACCCGCTCCCAAGTACGTCCCATATACCCCGAGGCAGAGAGGGGCGATCTCGCCTGCGACGACCACCCCTGCCACCGGC
This sequence comes from Polyporus arcularius HHB13444, assembly GCA_004369055.1. Classification (NCBI taxonomy): domain Eukaryota; kingdom Fungi; phylum Basidiomycota; class Agaricomycetes; order Polyporales; family Polyporaceae; genus Polyporus; species Polyporus arcularius. The sequence continues at coordinate 86,658 of ML210995.1, read as the reverse complement.
ACAACCGCACACCCCACTCCGCCTGATCGGGATGCGGCGAACCGACTACAACTTATGCACCTCAAAGCTGCGGCGCAGAAGGCTGGGTTGGACGCCGCGAGTACGGGATGGGTGGTATTGGAGAAGTTCGCTCTTGAAGCGGAGAGGACTGCCGAGTGGAACGAGCTGTGGAGTGCGGTTACTGAGGGCAAGGTGAGTAGATGACTGCAGTTGTGTCCCGTACTCTCTGTGTCAATGGCCTCATTGCAATTGCGTACCATGGCAGGCCACGCTCCTCCTCCCGAAGGATGCACATCCCTCCAACGTCCCCATTACGGCAGAATTTATCAAGGATCATGTCGCGATCTGTGATGCCGGCGCAGGCTCCAGAACGACCAGCGTGACGACATTGTCTGGACTGCGCGGATACATAACTGAGTACGCCGTCGAGAATCATCTTGTACGATGTCGTGCGCTAATCGGATGGTTGTGCCCTCCACTTGTCCCCGTACCATGTGTGACCTGACTGCAGCAACGTCCTGACATTCCGCACTACCCTCTCACCAAGATCCAAGCCCTTCCAAGCCCTCCTCACGACTGCAACGCGTGCTTCCGCCTTCACCTCCCTCGCCCCTCTTCCGCGGCCACTGACGGCCTCTCCCGTCGATACCCAGCACCATCACCGTCACCGTTCGCGGAGCGGACCTCCGTATCCATCATTCGGGGTACATGGGCATACGAGCAATTTACCGCTACCACCTCGTCCCTCGCACGTGAAGGGCCCTCCGCTACCACCGCGTCCGAGCGCCAGACAGACGTACCCCGCGCCGACGGGCAGCACCACCGCCGCACGGCTCTCGAATCCCTTCGCATCTCTCTTTGGGCGCGCGAGCACGAGCTCCCCGCCACTTCCTGCAAGCCCGACGACCTCTACGTCGGCCTTGCCTTCTCCCGCCGAGCTAGCCGTGTCGCCTGGGATAAGCACGTCCCCGGGCACTTCTCCCGGCATTGCTGTGACGGAGCACACGACCGCGCTCGATGTCCCGGCCTACGTGATCACCGGGCGGATACAGCGAAAGGAGGTGCTTGGAGCCATCGCGAATGCGTTGCGCGGCGAGCTCGAGGACGCGCTGGCCGCTGAGGACGTGCCACGATGGGCACGGGAGAGGGTGGCGGAGCGCACCCAGTGGTTGGGTCCCGTCGTGTACGGCAAGTCGTCGCCGCTCGCAGGGAGCGACGGACGGAGGCGCGTGGGCGGCGTTGGGGCTGCAGGTGGTCTGGGCCGGGCGACCGGAGGGTCTGATGGGTCAACGTGGGACGTCGCGGGCGAGTTGACGGAGAGCGTCGACGGGGGAGGTATCGAGGAGGTCGCGAGACGGCTGCAGGAGTTCTGGTACGATCTCGAGGAAGAGGTGGGGAAGCGCTGGGCGGAAGACGTTGCGCGGCATCGGCACAAGGGTCGGTGGCGGCGCGGGCAGGGCAAGGCGAGCAGCGGCAGCGGCAGCGAAGGCGAGAGCGGGACAGACAAGGACAGGGTCGAGAGGGACGTCGAGAAGGAGGCGGCTGTTGAGAAGGCTGACCACCACGAAGACGACCAGGATAATCCGAAGACGGCGCATGTGAGTCGCGTCATGGAGGCCGTGGAGAAGACCGTCTGTTCGCTCTTCTACGACAGGTGAGTGCATCGTAGGCCTTGTGACTTGCCAGGTTGATTGCTCACACACGCCACAGACTCTTCCTTCCTCCTGGCACAGATGATGCATCTCATGACGAAGCCTTGTCGAGTCGCATTGCTGCAGTGAATCTTCTCGACTTGGGTCTCGGACACCTCGGGGTGGAGGTAGGACGTGCGGGACGCGAAGTCGATGCCCTGATCAAGGCATGCGGACAAAGTGCGTGCTTCTTTCAACGATTTGTGTCAACTCGCGCTCACACGTGCTCTCAGCTCTCATGCAGCTCGATTCTGTGTGTCGCTCGCCTGCGGACAAGGCGGCAACCCTGGTCTTGGTGCATAAGATTCTTGTCGGTACGCAACAGTCTTTTGAGCAATTCCGGTAATATCTGACCCTCTGGACAGATGGTCTGTCGAAGCTTCCGCCGCTCAGACTGAAGGCTGAGGACGAGATCCTGGAGGAGAAAACGCCGATGGCCAGCACGTTTGGAAAGCACGTACACCGAGATGACGACGAGGTCGACAGAGCCGTATCTCCACCACCTATGGTAGTCGTCTCCCCGATCAGTGAATACCCTGCCGCTGAACTGCAGCCCTTCAAGGCAAGCGAGAAGGCCGCGCTGCTCACCCCAGACGACGCGTCTGGCACTTCGGAGTCGACCAACGCTTCTGCGTCCCCCATCCTCACCGTATCACCACCTGCCGAACCCTCGTCTGCTTCTCCTTCGCCGGCGTCCAGTCCGACTCCTGTCTCCGGCGACATCATCCTTCCGCTGATGATATTCGCCGTGGTGAAGGCCAACCCGCCTCATCTGGTCTCGCACCTCCTGTTCACCCAGCGTTTCAGGCGCGAGCACGCTGCTGGGGGCGAGGAAGGCTACTGTCTCATCAACCTCATGGCGGTTGCGGAGTTCCTCGAGAACGTCGACCTTGCTGCTCTTGGGCTTGGGGAGAGCGAGAAGATGGTCATTAGGTACGTGTCAGCGTTGTGCGCCTTCGGTGTTAGCGGGGACCGGGTCCTGCGCGGTATTGCCAGGGCGCCGCCCACTTCCGGATTTGCTGTGCAGTTTGCCTTCTTGTCTTCCCCTTCGTAGATTCGGACACGCGGTGGTAGTCTCCAGCCTTGCAGACAACACGTGTCTCTTCTCTTCTTCCCGTCCTCCGTCGTGCTCCCTGCTCACTACCTGGTGCTGATGACCGTTGCCATCGACAGCGCTGCAGAACTCACGCCCATACCCATCTCCCGCCCCGTGTCTGAGAACGGCTCACCTCGTGTTACACAAGCCAGCCTCCGCGGTCGTGTGGAGCAGCAAGTCGACGCACTGGCAGGATCTGCCAACAAGGTCCTCACGGGCGTCGTCGACACGTCCTTCGGCGTCCTGCGCGCGCTCCTGCCGGGGCAAGCCTCCGAAGCCAACCCCGACGTGCCGACGCCGCCCATCGACGCAGACCAGAGCGCGGCGCCGTGGAACATCACGCAGCCTAGGTTCGGCCTCCTACGACGTGATACTCACTTTTCCATCGCGAGCATCGCGGCGTCGCTGCCCGGCCGGTCGAAGTCGTCCCAAGGCGAGGAGCCCGGGCAGCAGATGATGGACGTGCCGTCGCGCCCGGGCTCGAGCCGGTCGGTGCGGCCGGACGAGCAGACGCCGTCGGAGGAGTCGAGTGAGGACGACGACGAGGACGACGAGGATGAGGAGGAGGAGGGAGAGTACGACACGCGCAGTATCCGCAGCTTTGAGAGCATGATGAGCCAGCGCAGTCGCCAGGCGCGGAAGCGGAAGACGACTGGAGGGCGGAAGACCCTCGCGGATCGGCTTGCGAGTGTGCCGGGTCTGTCGAGGTTATCCCAGGGAGGGACTGGAGAGGCGGCCAAGGTCTGTCGTCTTCCCGCGAATCCGTGTCGTTCTGTTACTGACGAAGGGTCCTGGAAGTTGTCTCCCACTGGTTCCCGTCGATCGTCGTTGCTCGTTCCGCCCCACGGGGCACCCAAGCACGTCGAGTCGCCCACATCATCTAGGGCCCCATCTCCAGTATCGATCCGCATATCTCCGCCAAATGCTCGTTTCATGACCTGCACCGCGGACGACCTGAAGGTGTCTGAAGTGGGGGAGCTGCTTCGAGAATACAAGCGGTTGGCGGAGGCCGTGCGGGCGATGGGCGGCTTTCACGAGGAGTAGTGTCTTTGGCGGCGCGTATGATGCGGGACTCACTGTTTTGATCGTATTGGGTTATTCTGTGGCAACAATTCTTGTAGACACTTTTGCATGTACGTGTTCCCATGCATATGGAAGCAATGCTGGTTTCTTTTGCATCGCACACCACGCTCGAGCAGAATACCACGCGCAGCGATATAATTTATATATCGACACTGGCAGGATCTGATGAGATGCGGCGATGCTTGTGAGCTCCTATTCCGTTGACCTGGAACACATATGGCGGCGGCTGTGCTACCCAACGGCGCTTGGATTGCCTTATTCGTAATGCACGATGGTGCTCACAGCATTCACTCAGCTGAACGTGTTGGCGGGAATGATAGTCACATCAAGTGAGTGAGTGGAGCTCATTATATCATTGTAAGTCCCATAGTGCAAGCATGTTCCTCGCCCATTCAAGGGAGGAGCGCGGGGTTAACCTGGCCTTCAGTGCGCTGTAGATGACTACGAGCGCCTTGCGCCTTGTGGCAGGAAGGATTGCAGGGACTCCAGGAATGCCGCTGCCGGTTGCCCCGGACAACGGCCAAAACGACCCCCGAGACTGGGCATACACCCAATCCCACCACGCTCCGGAACATGCTGCGAGCTTTCCACTCGTAACAGCGAACGATACATGGACGCAACGCCGATAACATATACACCGAGACAAGAGGCGCGAAGCAACTTGCGGAGCCGATATTTGAATGTTCGAGTTCAGACTTGAGGTGCCTTGGTGCGGCAAAGCCGAAGCTGACCTGTTGATAGTCGACGTCGAAAGCAAGATGTCATCCATGTCGCCGAAGCCAGTGGTGTTGAGTGACGATGCGCCGCCACCGCCGTCGTCGAGGACCGCTCAGGTGAGGCGCCACAGAGGTCAAGGATGTCGAGAACATAGATAATGGCTATGCCGCCTAGAGACACCGCCTATGCTGGAGCGCGTATAACCGTCAAGAGAGAACAGGCTCGTCAGCCGAGCCACTGTCGCCACAGAGGATGTCGTATGCTTGAAGGGTGGTGTCCGACACAGAGGCGTGCACTCACAGTCAGCCATGCCACCACCAGACAACATCCATCCGCATACAGCCATCGACACGCTGGCTGTTCGAAGTCATCTGTAGGGTGTGGCGTCAGCCACGCGGCAGGTACGTTGAAGTTCGAATGAGTATAGCTCACCTTACGAGGTGCTCAGCAGTTGATGCCCCAATTGCACGACACGGACAGCCATAGAGCAGAGAGCAGGCAAAGCGAAGTGGAGGAGCGAAGGCAGGGTGGGTGGGGTGGTATGTCGGGAGAGCCAGGGTATTTATGTTTTCTGGGCTGGAGGCGGGGCAGGCAGATTGAACTCCGCCGCGGCTTCTGAACGAAAGCGGCAAGTCTATATGGAAGGCCACTTGCCTGTTCGGGCGAGACACATACGAGTCGCCACGCGTGTTGTGCCGCACGAAAGCGGCCGTACAGGCAATTCCGCGTTGTCTCGGTCGAGACTGTGACGGTTGCCGGACGGAACGATATCCCGATGCACTGGATTCAAGTCTGGTTCAGCGGAGCTGTGTTCACATTCAAATCCAGACGACCTCAGGACGTGGACCAACCACGGCTCGCCGGAAGATCTGCCATAGTACAGTGAGAGCGGATATGATGGATGAATTAGTAATGGACTAACCTCCCCATATATAAAGCCTCAATACAATGCTTTTCACCACCTCGTGGATCACGACAAGGGAACACTGCGCACATGTCAGGATACTTACGGTGAGCGTTGACCATGGTCTCCTTGGGAGAGCCCAGCAGTACAAACGGAGCAGGGCAGACATCCGTTGCGGTGTGTTGTACAGTGAGTCGTCCTACATGGCTGCGCTGCCTTCAGAATCAAGGGGCGGCAACCTTTTCAAGGTTACGCTGGTGTCGACATGAGTTTTGGGAGACCGGCGATTGCGACCAAGACAAAGAACATATTTGGCTGCACGCTGCTAGGCATAACATGAATAAATATGCACCACAGTCCGGACACCTCGATGGTGGCGAAAAGCCTTCGAGTACGACGGTTGACTATCGGGTGATAGTGCCTCGGGTTTCTCCAGGGGGTAATAGGCCTGGCGATCAAAGGACCCCAATGGCCGCGGGCTGGGTCTGCAAGCGTGAACCCAGAAGCACCGGGTCCAGCGCAAAAACGCGGGCCGATACCGCCCCGGCTACCACAATGGGCAGCGGGGCGTACTGAGGATACATGTCGTGGAGGTTGTCACTGGAGATCCAGGGAAGGATGGTCATGTTGCCCCCATGTTCAGTCGGGCCTTGCGAGGATCTCGAGCTTCCAGGTCCCGCAAGAGTCTGAGAACTTCGGCCTGGAACACTTGCTGCAAAACGAACATCCCTGAGTTGGACCACAGCCAACTCGAACACAGCGAGAACAGAGCTTACGTTCTGCTTATACTGGTTGATGAGTGGCGTCACCTGCCGCCATGTCCAGCCGTACTCCGTCAGGAAGCGTTCTTGGCCAGTCTCGTCGGTCGTCAAAAACTTCGCAATGCGAAGCTGCAGCAACACACAATCAGCGTTCGGTTTGGCCTCGGTTGCGAAGGCAAACGCACCTGGGCCTCCTTGCTGGGGTTATTATGGAAGGCAGCAATGGTCGCGGGGAACTGCTGGTCGCGCCATTTCTGCGCTGCGTCCTCTCGTGCGCGCAAGAGGTTACGTTGGGCCACAAGCGGAATCATAGTGCTGAGGTAAGAGTAGTGGTGTCTGTCGAGCTCATCGTCGAACGATGCTGCGAGGTCGTAGCATGACCGCGATTTCTGATAGAAAGCCTGCGCAAGCGGTGAATGCATACTCAGCACCGACCGTCATAGTGCGCAGAGTAGCGCAAGGAAGGGACTAACGCACTTCTACGTCAGGATCGTCGTAGTCGTTCTGCGAGCGGGTCATGTCTAGCATCTCGTCGTAGTAGTCCTGCGCGTGCCACTCGTATAGCGTCCGGACCTCCTCGGTGTGCTTCTTCTGCAGCTGCAGCATCCGCTCCTTCACCGCTGCAGACGTCTCCGGCTCCTCGTTCGCCTGCTTGATCGCCTCCAGTCTAAGTCGCGCAAGGTCAATCGCAGGACAAGTCAGCAGACTGAGAGTGCCGCCACAAAGAGGAGAGGGACACGCACGCACCCAGGGAAGAACGTCCCCTTGAGCTCCATCATGTCCTCCACAATCTGCCTCCGCTGTATCGCGTCCTGCAGCTCGCGCCGCTCCTCCTTCGACGCGCCCTTCGGGTTTGCAGCCACCGCGTGCAGGTTGACCTGCGAGGACTGCGCGAGGCCAGACATCTTGACGTCCACCTGCTGTGTGAAGCCATTGTGGCCCCGGTATATCGCCTTTGGATTTCTGTAGCTTGGACCAGCTTCGCTCATGGTCGGGTTCATCGAATAGGACTTAGTGAGAGATAGAGGACAAGTTGAAGTAAGTGGCGGAAAGCTCTTCACGGAGGCGCGCGTCATAGGACGCGATCTTGCACTCGACCACCACCACCACCACCACCACGCGCCTCGAACACCATGGCTTTGCCGACTCGCGGACGCATCATACTCGAGACTACTGTAGGGGAGATCGACATTGAGCTCTGGTCGAAGGTGCGCGCCCTCCCTGCCCCTCGCACAGTCCCCTCGCTTATATGGACGACATCTTGCAGGAAACACCCAAAACATGTCGGAACCTGATAGCTCTGGCTATGGAAGGTATGCTTACCTCCTTCTGCGCACGGGGACTCTGCTGACACTCTCTAGGATATTATGACGGTGTGATATTCCACCGGTATGGGCAACTTGCGAGCTCGTCGGAGTGCGGGAAGTGTTGATGCGGTTTCACAGAGTCGTCCCCAACTTCTTGGTGCAGACCGGAGACCGGACGGGAACTGGAGGCGGTGGAGAGTCATTCTATGGAGGTGCGCTTCCAACTACCGTCGGGCTAGGCTCCTCGTGCTCATGATGGGGGTCAGAACCGTTCGAGGACGAGATCCACCCGCGTCTGAGGTTCGTGCACCGTGGACTGGTCGGGATGGCCAACAACGGTGACAAGAACTCCAATGACTCTCAGTTCTTCATCACACTAGGTGAGCCAGACATGCGAGTCCTACTCACCGAACACCGGCATGTTCAAACTCCTGCCCACTTCTAGACCGCGCGGACGAGCTGAATGGCAAGCATACCCTGTTCGGGCGTGTGGTCGGAGACACCATCTTCAGTACGTCACTCGTCCATGGATCTCTTTATGTGCCTGCTGATGACACTCTCGTAGACGTCCTCAAGATTGGGGAAATGGGTAAGCCCTTCGTTGGTCTGTCCCTCCTTCTGTGTCTTAGGTCACTTCCGCTAGAGCTTGACGACAATGAACGACCACTATAGTGCGTGACTCCGCAAATCTTCTCGTGGCGTTCGCACTGACCGTGTCCTTGACAGCCCGCCGAAGATCAAGCGCGTGCGCATTGTGGACAATCCCTTTGACGACATCGTTCCCCGTATAACTGCTGAGGAGAAGCGCGTCCAGCAGCGAGCGCGGGAGCAGGCACAGCGGGAACGCGAAGAGGAGCAACGGCGGCGAGGAGCGAAGAAGTGAGTACCGCTCATCATGCGTGACAGACCGCGTGCTCACACGAGGGACTTCGTAGGGATGTGAAGCTCCTGAGTTTCGGTGGAGACGAGGAGGCAGAAGAGGAGCCTGTGCTCATCAAGAAGAAGCCCATTGTGCGGCCAGATCGTGTGTATAGCTCGTTTTTCTTTGTGGCGATATGTGCTGATCATCGCGTGCACAGTGCTTGAACCAGAGCTGCCTCCAATACCTGGGGTCTCCTCGGAAGCCCCCAAGAAGGCGTCGAAGCGAGAACGACCAGAGGGGGGCAGCGCAGAACCGGTACGTGTCGCATTGTCTGACCGTTCGTACAACCGTGTTCAGACGGCCATCTCAGGTCGAGAAGGACAAGAAGTCCTCCAAGAGAGACAAGGAGGCAGACCTCACGCGGATCCGCGAGGAGCACGAGCGCGAAAAGGCCGCCGCCAGCAACTCGCGGAAGGCGGAGATCGAGAAGATGGAGGCGGAGATCCGGAAGCTCACGCGTCGTGCCGCGGGCAGCGACGACGACGAGCCGGTGCAGAAGAAGCCAAAGAAGTCGTACTTGGAAGCGGAGTTGGCCAAGTACGCGAACAACCGCGGGCTGAACAGCAAGAAGGGGAAGGGCAAGCGAAAAGATGGGGGCGACATCCTTGCCACGCTCAACAGCTTCCGCTCGAAGCTGAAGAGCACGACTGTCACGGACTCGCCGCCCCCGGAAGAGGGCGGCGGAGCGGGGGAAGACGAGTCGAAGCCCGCTGCGGAGGAGGAAGGGATAGAGGTGGACGACGATGTGGGCTTCCTTGGGCATATGCTGCACTTCCCGAAGGGCAACGAGGAGGAAGTCGCGAAAGCGGAGAGGGAGTACGAGGTTATCGATCCTCGACAAAGAGGAGCACGCGCCAAGGAGGAGGAGCGCGAACGGAAACGGGCGATGAAGGCGAAGGATGTCACGGGTGGGCGTGGTTACCGGAGGTGACCTTGCGTGGCATGTTGTTCTGTGCATTGTGCTCCATGTCGAGCGCGATACGTCTCTAGGTTTTGTATATCACCGCACACTGCTGTCTACCCCTTTCTTTAGGGCGCGCTTGATCTGACGATGTAGCGGCATGCATGGTTGTTGGATGAACTCGTCATCCATAACACACTGTATGCCGTGTTCTACGCCAGTGTCTAGGTCTGTCGTGAGCACGCGTTCCCGCAGTCGCACGCCAGACAAAGTGATGCAGGTCAAGCATGAATGACATGTTATACTGTAAGAAGTACTCGAGTCTCGTCGACCACGATGAGTCCGGCACAATGGTGAAGCTCTCCTGTAGCCTCAGCTCTGACACCGGCGACCGTCACCGAATAAGTAAAGTACCGCCATACAGGGACGTGCTGGCGCAGTCTAGTATGCCGGCTGCTAATTCTTCCAGCAGCCAGCGGGGACCAGACAGACGTGGGGGATCGTGGGGTGCGAGCGTAGGTGGGGAGAAGAGTGTGGGCAGCGGCAGCGGGTTTGGGCATCATATACGGAGACAAGAGGATTAAGGAAATGCAAAGCGGCCATTTGGGGGGAAGGGGGGGGGCAGCCGCGGCGGTACTGATCATGAGGGAAAATCGGGGACTGTAAGCGAGGTTGTGGAGTTTGGGAACTCTGGGGCGACGTGGAAGTCGCGATCATTGTGGTATTGGAATATGGCGGAAGAGTCGGCATATTATGAGTGTCTGTAGCCTGAAGCGTTGCGTTAGCCTCGGATTTAACCATCGCCGTTAGAAGGATGGACTCACAGACTGCACAACACCTCGGAGGAGGTACTTAGTGCCCAAGCATGTCACACAAGCGGCGAATGTAGACTGTGCCATCCTCCGCCGCGGAGCATAGGATCTCTCCGTCGGGAGTGAAGGTGAGGCAAGTGACGGGTGCGAGGTGCTCCGTGAAGACCGCGAGGCAGGTCCCGTCTTGGCTGTCCCACATGCGCACCGTTCCGTCCTTGTAGCCGGCTGCGATGTATCTGCCATCTGGAGAGAAGGAGGCAGCTTTGAAAACCTGGTGGATGTGCGCGTGCAGGGACAGGACGGGCAGTCCTGTGTGTGTGTCCCAGAGCTGGGCCGGTGCATCGGGTGTTGTCGACAATATCCGTGTTGCGTCAGGAGAGAACATTACCCAGGATGTGCGCGAGACTCCTATTAGCGTACAAGTGATAGCGCCGCTCTCCAAATTGCACAGAAGGATGGTACCGTCCGGATGACCGGTGACAACGTGCCTGCCAATGGGGGAGAAAAGTGGCTGGTAAAGGTGTCGCTCCGGTGGTCTCTCTGCTGGCCACGGAAACTCGGCCGCCGGGTCCAGTTTGGTCAGGAGGATGCCGGATGCTACGTCCCGGACCTGGATGGTACAGTCTGCCAATGCTATGAAGACCTGCGCGGAGTTCACGGGGTTGAAGATCGAGCGCCAGACAGCAGTGCCGTGGTTCATCAACTTCCGAGGAGGTGCTGTGGAATATATGTCCCAGATCCAGGAGACTGACTCGCTGGCATATTCAGTATAATTGCATGTGAACAACAACCAACGATTGTCATGAGAAAAGGTGGGACACAGTGACCACGCGGGGCCTCTCCCACTGGAACATAGCTGATAACAGGACAGTGCCTTCGCTGTTTCAGTTATGTAGATTCGGATATGGAAGACGTTGCGATTCGAATGGGCCCCCCATCCCGATAGTGCGCACAGCGTTCTGTCGGGCGACCAAACACAGGTGTTCCCAGTTGAGTCCTCGCGTCTCAGAGGCACCCTAGTCACAGACTCGCACATGCAAGGGTCCTCCATGTCCCGCACGACCAATCGATCACTGCAGAATATGACAAGGTGTCGGCTCTCCGAAGTAAACCCCAATTCAATGAAGAAGGGGGCATTCCAGTCCTTGACGATTGAGCCGTCGTCTGTGCGCCACAGAATGACAGAGTCTTCGTCAGCGCTTGCCAGCCAGCGCCCGTCGGGAGAGACCTTGAGTGCATGAACATAACAGTCATGACCGAGGCCATTAACTGGTATGTCAATTGCGTGAGAGGGAATCCGGAGTGGCGGTGATAGGGGCTTACTTTCTGGGAAGACCGTCTTCATTAGTTGCGTTTCGTGTAAGGCAGGGAAGCCCTGCGTGATGAGACTCTCGGTTATGATAGAGCGGCGATTTCTTTTCGTGGTGACGGGGCCGATAGTCACAGATTCGAGGAGAAGGTCAAGTATGTTCTGTTGTAAATAGAAGAGCGCAGGGTTACTCGCAAGGTGCTGTAGAAGGTGCTGTAGATGATAGGAAGAACCGTGGAACACAAGCAGTACGTCCTTCAGCACACCAGGCGTAAATGCGGACAGAACACCGTTGATAGTCCTTACGATGTCGGTAGGGCTGCCTTGCTCGATGCCGCCCATATGGTATGCAGGTAGATACAATTCCATTTTCACGGAGCGAACGCGTGCGAGAGCCAACCGAGTTCGCTCCCAGCCATGAGATGAGATGAGGTTCACCGAAGCCGGCTTGAGATCCAGGACAAGGCTCTGTACTGTACCCCCTGCAAGCAGGAGTAATAACCGTGTACCAATCCAAAGTAGATTGTCAACGCGGACCTGACGCTCGCATTCAACTGCTTGCGCACCCATGAGAGCATTTGGAAGGCACGTACCACCAGTCTGTGGAGTTTCGTCGGCTTCCTATGATATGCTGGACCGAAGCCAACATCTAGAACAGAGCTTTGCCTTGGTCGTTCGATGATGATGTTGTCGCAGATCAGATGTTTCAGCCTTGGCAAGGCAGTAATCAGCCCAACGAGCGGCGTAAGATTCCAGAATCTTAGATGATATAGGCACAGGCTTTCGATGTACGAGTGGGCGCTGATGTATGTGAGGATGGAGGGATGCATCTGGAAGGCGACCAAGTGGCTAATAGAGAGAAACCCGTCCATTTCGCGCAATTCCCAGCAACGAAGGTTCGGCAGTAGATTGAGTAACGGTGTGCAAACCAGTTGAGAGACCGGAACGGTGGGTCTCGACGGAGGCCGGCCTCCCGACACGCGGGGTTCGTTCGATCGCGCGTCGATCAGGACTGACCGAACAAGAGGTCGAAGGGGTTCGTGTGTGCGGAAAAAAGAGCAGATTTCATCGAGCTGCTTGGGGCCGCGTACATGGATAGCTCGGAGGAGGTGGAGCCGACTACGGACGTGCCAAGCCTGGCATGTCAACGCACACGAGCGGAGAGACCCGATGTCGTGAAGCTGGTCAATGATATGATCTTGGATTTCTGGCGGAAATTGCCTGCTAAAGGGTATGAGGAGGCAGAGCATCTGTGGAAGAGGATGGTTGGCAAGACGTTCAGAATGTTTGGTGTAGGGAGAGAAGAGTTGCACATCGAGCTACATACGTAGCAGCACTTGCGGTCTATCGATTGGCGATGCACTGGAAGCTCTACTTACTGGAAAATGCCGGCTGACGCGCCGACGCTCGTGACATATACCGCTCACACTTGGCTCGCACGGACGTGGCAATCAATTTTGTTGCGACCACACATACCTGCTCGCGGTGTGAATGTCGCCGCTAAGAGAAACGGTCTTCTTACGATTGCACGGCCTCGCAGAGTGGTAAATGTAGTAGTCCCGTGGTGCTATAGTTGAAGCAAATGCGGCGTCAGCAATACTTACAGTAGTCAACAGTAGTGTATGCATTCCGACGCACCTTGCCTGAACGGAGACTTCGGGTACACGTATGTTCACGGCTCGGACACGAATATTGTCGCGGTCGGCGCATAGCGATGACGGAGACTCCGAAGAGTGGTTGAACAATTGTCGCCCAATAGACCGGGGTTTGCCGATCGCGTCGTCGATCGCGACTGAATCAGGCTTGTTACGCCTCCTCCTCCTCCCACTTTCGTGCTCGTATCGCACCTTCCTTCGCGGACTCGTACAGTCTCGGCCATCATGCCAGAACGCCAAACGCGCGGCGCATTTATTGCGGTCGAAGGGCTAGACAGGTCAGGGAAGAGCACGCAGGTCTCTCTCCTCGAGGAGCGCCTCAAGGCTGCAGGAGTCCCTGTGCGGCTCGTCAAGTTTCCTGGTGAGTAAGTACGCTCGGATATGTTTTTGTGAGAGAAAATGCTCATTACTCCCGATACAGACCGGTCCACCCCCATCGGTAAACTGATCGACTCGTACCTGCAGTCCCAGTCCGAGATGGACGACCGCTCCATCCACCTGCTTTTCTCCGCGAACCGATGGGAACTTGCGTGAGTCCTCATGTCCCCTGTCTGTGTCCGAACCATACCAATCCTATGCTTCGCAATGCAGCAAATCTATCGAAGAGTCGCTCAGTGCTGGAACGACCGTCATCTGCGACCGGTACGCCTTCTCAGGAATTGCATTTTCCGCAGCAAAGAACGCCCCCGGCATGTCCTACGAATGGTGTCGCGGTCCCGACATCTACCTGCCCGCGCCCGACCTCACCCTCTTCCTCGCCGTCTCGCCCGAGCAGCAGCAGGCGCGCGGCGGCTTCGGGGCAGAGCGGTACGAGAAGTCCGACTTCCAGGAGCGCGTCGAGCACGTCTTCGAGCGCATAGGGGTGGAGATGGGCGACGGGTCGCGCTGGATCGCCGTCGATGCGGACGCGACGAAGGAGGAGGTTGCGGAGGAGATGTGGAGGCTCGTGCAGCCGCTGGCGAAGGGCACGGATAGGCCGCTTGCGAGGCTGTGGGCGGACTTGGACGAACGGGTGAGGAACTCGAACCTGTATATCTGATTTGGGTGCGATTGTAGGAGTAGGAGACCAAGCAGTACATCTCTACAACTGTACTCTACAATGAACTCGATAAAATCATTGTCATATGCAGAGGCATGACGGTGTCGACTCTCCGCCCCTTCAACGACTCTTCCCCGCGATTTTCCAGGCTCGAAAGCAACGATGTGTCGCGCTGCCTCGGAGGATCGTTGAGCTGTGTTTGAGCTACACAAGTGCGTCATTTTGTTCTATTCATCCAGGGCTACAGCTCGTCATGCTCATCGTAGAAGTGCCGGATCCTCGGCGCGGCCCTAGGGAGGGTGTTCACGACGAGATAGGCAGCAAAGCACTGGATATTTATATAACACTCCATTGAATGAAGACTTGAAGCACGATAGCATAGCAGCCCCCATGACCGAGGGCAATACGCCTACTGAACGCATAGAAGGTGCGAGCACCTGACGATCCGTACGGAGACGGAAGCCGTAGCCGCATCCTATGTAAGGGGTCCACGTCAGATGTGTACTGGGTAACTGCTTCCAAAGATGCCCGGCTCGAAGGACAGCATATCCCGCCTCGACGAGGCCGACTTCGCGGCTGATCTCCCCCGCACGGATGCTACGGAGAAGACACATGGCGGTCTCGGACGACTGGCCATACAGGAGGGCGTGAATCCATTCCGGCGCAGCTTCCTGAGGCTCTACGGCTGTCTCTTTGTCGCCTATTTGTGCTCTGCTACGAATGGGTTCGACGCCAACACGTTTGGTGAGTGCCTGCGTGGAACAGACGATATGCACAGACACTCACCCACGGCTCGCGACTAGGTGGGCTATCCGCCATCGACACCTTCACGACATACTTCGGCATCACCCCCTCCAACCAGGGCATCGTCGCGGCACTCTACGTCGTCGGCAACGTGGCAGGCTGCCTCTTCGCAGGGCCCTGCGCCGACACGTACGGCCGCCGCTTCGGCATGGCCCTCGGGTCCCTCATCTGCATCGTCGGGGTCGTCATGCAGGCCACCGCGCGCACCCTCGGCACGTTCATGGGCGGGCGATTCGTCCTCGGGCTGGGGGCCGTCCTCGTGCAGACCGCGGGCCCGGCGTATGTCGTGGAGATGGCGTATCCGCGGTACCGCGGGGTGCTGACGGGGGCGTACCAAACATGCTTCTTCCTGGGGACGATCGCCTCGACGTGGCTGGAGTATGGGCTGAACTTTGTGGAAGGGACGCCGCAGTGGACGTGGCGCGTGCCGCTGGCCGTGCAAGCCGTCCCGTCGGTGCTCGTCCTGGCGTTCGTGTGGTTCATACCGGAGACACCGCGATGGTGAGATGCGATTGTCTGGCACTGCCTTGCATCTGAAGATGATTGTATACTCTCTAGGTATATCGGTCAGGGGCACGTGGATAAGGCAAGGGAGATCCTGGTGGCGTACCACGGGGATGGGGATCCCTCGTCCGCTGTGGTGGCTCTGGAGCTAGAGGAGATGCTCGAGGTCATCTCTGCGGAAGGCTCTGACAAGCGGTGGTGGGACTTCCGGGACCTCTTCAACTCGCGGTCCGCCCGGTATCGCACCTTCCTCATCAGCTGCATTGCGTTCTTCGGCCAGTGGGACCTGCCCCCGACCAGCTACTACTTCCCTCTCATGGGTGAGTCCCTTCCTGGCGAGTCAGATGCGGAGCTAACCTGCGCTTCCGTGTATATGTTACCATCAGCGAAGACGGCCGGGATCACTAATGCACGTACCCAGCTCCTGCTGAACGCCCTCCAGACTCCGATCATGATGGCAGCCGCACTCTCGGGCTTGCGCTGGATGGACAAGCTGGGCCGGCGGAAGCTGCTCATCACCTCGAGCATCGGCATGTCTCTCTCCGTCGCTGTGATTACAGCGTGCACCGCGCAACAAGCCGGACATCCGGTCGTTGGAGGCGTCGGGATAGCCTTCGTGTACGTCTTCCTCGTCGTGTTCGCGTTCTCGTGGACGCCCGCCCAGTCGCTGTACCCAACCGAGGTGCTCACGTTCAGCACGCGCGCGAAGGGCCTGGCGTTCATGAACCTGCTGGTGAACGTTGCGAACGTCTTCAATACGTACGTGCCGCCCGTTGCGATAGCTCGCGCGAGTTGGCGCTTTTACATCTTCTACATCCTGTGGGACGCTCTCGGGGCGGTGGTCATCTATTTGACATTCGTGGAGACGAAGGGCAGGAACCTGGAGGAGATCGATTACATCTTTGAGGCGAAGAACCCGAAGAAGGCCAGCCTGCAGACGAAGACTCGAGCAGGATGACACTGCAGCATCTGAGGAGAGCGAGTGGAGAAGCGCGCTAAGTGCTCAGAGGGCAGTGCAAGAGGTGCATCTGGTGTGTTCAGACTGATCAGCTTCGGTCCATTCACGGATGCAAGAGGATGTTGTATATGTGACAATTGGGATACTTGGTTGATACTAAAACACGATACTCATCACAACAAGATGTATACTGCCTGGTTCATTTCGCGGTCATTAGAACGTGCTTCCCTCTGGGGGCTGGGGGAGCTTCCGGTTGCTCGCGGACCCCATCTCCCTGAAGGGCGGTTGGCAATGATATAGTGTGATCTAAGGACAGACGCACCTTCGGATCTCCACCAACACAGTCTCAATGCTATAGTTCCGGTTCCAATGTGCGAGGACGGGGAGCTTGGAGGGATCGACCTTGCCATCTACTGGATTGACGAACGGTAGGTTGACACGGGAGACAAATTGGACGCTGGGGGGACGATCGGGATAGTCCTCCCCGCATGTGATCTTCAGGCTGTAGATGCGGTTCTCGTGGACGGTCTGCAGCAGGGAAGGAGTCAGTCCTCTTTCCATCGATCATGGCACACTGTATCCAAGCAAGTACTGACGTGTCCAGGACCGATGATTGTGCCGTTCCAGTGGCTCATCATGATATCGTCTCCATCCTCGAGACCGTACGAGCAGGAGCCGTCGCCAATGCCCTTCTCGCCCTTCTCGAGCTCCTCGAGCAGACGGAAATTCCTGGGCACTATCCAGCAGAATCTGCGTTAGCTGCGAGAAACAACACGACAGTGCACATACCCTTAGCCATGATGGGGGAGAAGAAGAAAGAAGTGTGGCGACCTGCCGCATGCTTGCTGCTCAGTGCTCTCCTCGGGCGGTGGCGTCACTTCCATATCGGGGTGATTACCGGCAACAGCCGGACCGTCATGGCTCATCATAGTCCGCAGCGTCGAGCGAGCTGCGTCTTACTCTCATCTTCCTTCGTCTTCATTCTCCTCATCCTCCTCATCTCTACCACCATCACCCCTGCAATAGCTTGCAGGTCGCGCATACACAGACTATGTTTAGAGGAGGCCAGCCCAATCCCTACGACGAGATCGTCGGTGCGTGTTGTTCGACCGTACGCGTATCGGCGTGCTAACGCCCTTCCAGCAAAGACGACCGATGAGAACCTGACGGGAGAGAACTGGGAGCTTATATTGAACCTGTGCGACAAGGTCCAGGAGGAGGGGGAGCAGGGGTGAGTGCATGATGTCTAATGTATCGTCCAAGTGCTCACTGTCGGCTCCAACACAGAGCCCGGAATGTCGTCGCAGCGGCGCTGAAGCGACTAGCGCATCGAAACCCAAACGTTCAACTCTATACCCTTACGTTGGTCGAGGCCTTGTCTAAGAACTGCGGTGTCGAGGTACACAGAGAGATATCATCGCGGGCATTCACGCAGGGTTTGGAGAAGCTCATCACCGATAGGGTACGTGCGTTCACATACATGCGATGATATCTCCCCAACACGCGACACAGACAACCCATGACAAGGTACGCAAGCGTGCCCTTGCGTCGGTGGCGATCTGGACCGCCGAGTTTGAGAAGGACCCCACCCTCGGTCTGATGGAGGAATGCTATGAGAACCTTAAGTCCAAGGGTGAGTCGTACCTCCACCGCTCTCTACTTCGTTTTAGTCGGAGCTGCGAGAATCTTCTGTGAGAATTGGGAGGAGATTCTACTCAACATACGCGACATCCAGCCAGCCACCGCGCTGACCGTCGCCCTGTGGCTTGCTGCGACCGACGACATGGGACGGCATAGGTCATGTCGGCGATCGAAGGCGGGTGCGGGTGTCGGTGGCGGAAGCGATGAAGGTGACTGACCGGACTTTCGTCCTCTGCGCAGTATTGTCTCTGCGGCAGCTCTTCATCGTCTTAGTGACAGCAGGGCTGTTCAATTCTTCCCAACATCGAAGATCTAGAAGAATTGAGCAGCCCTAGTATCGCTGACAATCTTGCGGGTTGATAGGCAGCTTCGCTATCGCCACCGCGAGCTCGACCATGTCGCTTCCCTTGCCCTCCTGCTTGACCGTGCTGTGCCGCATAAACCAAGGACTTCGGGCTCGCAGGGCTGCGGGCGGCAACGCTTGCCCGCCGATGGCGCAGCCCATCGGAGAGGCTGAGCGGATCGTCCCGCGAATCTCCCGGCCCCAAGTTGCTACAGAACCGAGTTTCTGACTTCGCTAATGTCTATATATAATCTAGGCTACAAGTTCGAGACGCCTAACGAGCCGCCACCTCCGGATGTGGACGACGAGGTTCGCCGCCGAGAAGAAGAAGAGCTTCAGCGGGTCTTGGAGCTGTCCATGCAGGACAAGGGCGGCCGATCCCAGTGGGAAGCGTACTCGCTTGCCTCATCCAGTGGTGCGGGCGGTTCGGGTGCTGGCAGCTCGACAGCAGCGTCGTCCTCATCCGCAGCAGGGCCCTCGGGCTCGTCCTCCCGTCCTGCGCAAAGCGCTGCCAAACAGCCACCGACTTATGGAGGATATGTTCCGTCCTCTTCTACCCCCGCTGTCTCCGCCGTGGACACATCTCCTTCATCGGTATCCAGCGCTACCGTCACCAGTCCATCCCCATCATCCGTCAGGTCGTCGCAAGACGGTATCCCAATTGTCACCCGTGTCCGTGCGATGCATACGTTCGAGCCCACCGAGCCGGGAGAACTCGCGTTCGAGAAAGGAGACATCATCAAAGTCGTCGACCGGAACTACAAAGACTGGTGGCGCGGGCAGCTGAAGGGTCGCACTGGCATCTTTCCCGTCAACTATGTGGTATGTACAGTCGCGCACTTCCTCCAGCTTACCTTTGAACACGTCCTCTCAGGAACCTTTGCCTGAACCTACTGCGGCCGAGATCGCACGGGAGGCAGAGCAAGAAGCGGCTGTTTTCGCGCAAGCAGCCAATGTCGATCGTTTGTTGACAATGCTTCGGAACATGGATCCCGCTAAGGACAATCTTGCCGATGATGAAGAGATCCAGGTTTGTCCCCCATCGTGCGACGTGCTTTCTGATACTGATCGCCTGCAAAATGACAGGAATTGTATCGCTCCTGCATGACGTTGCGCCCCAAGATCGTGAAGCTCATTGACAAGTACAGTCAGAAGCGAGGTTCGTGCTTAATCTCTGACGAAGGTTACGGCAGGTTCTGACATGTGTGCGGACAGCTGACCTCGTCTCCATGAATGAGACTTTCGTGAAGGCGCGAACGATATTTGACAGAATGATGGAGGAGAGCTTGGCGCGTCATACAGGAGGTACGTTACGGGTAACTAAACCATGCATCGCTAGGTTCTGACAGCGTCAATAGTATACGATGGTCGCCCGAGCTATGTCCCGACCTCGAGCCAGTCTTATATAGGCCGTCCCGATTCTCGCGCTCGTCAAGATTACTTGCCGCCTGGTGGCCCTCCAGTCGCTCCTGGAGGTCCTCAAGCGTACGGTTGGAACCCCACTGTCTATGAACAGCCTGGTTACAATGCATACCCCACCGCACCCGCCGCGTACCCCCCTCCGGCTGATGGTGCTTATCCTCCTCACGGTGCTCCGCCGCCCCAGCCACCCTACGGCGACCCGAGCGCGTACCCCGGCGCTCGTCCGCAATCTGTCTACAGTCAAGTGCCGCCTCAGGGATACCCAGGTTCCAATCCGTACGGTGCGCCAGTGGAACCGCCTGTGCAGCAGGGATATCCTGGTAGCCCCGGGCAGCATCATCCGCACTTGGGTGCTCCTCAGCTTGGTCCCCATGTTGGCCCAGAGCCGGCGCCGCAACCGCAGATCTACCCTCAGCCTGGTGTTCAGGCTGAGCATTACCAGCCACAGGTTTATCCCCAGGCAAGTGTGCAGGCCGAGCCTCAGGTTCAGCCGCAGTCCCCAGTCCTGCCTCAGCCCCAAGTGCAGCAGCAGGCGCAGCCTCAGTCTCAAATTCAGCCTCAGCCTCAGTCTCAGCCCCAGCCTCAGTCTCAGCCCCAGCCTCAGTCTCAGTCTCAGCCTCAGCCCCAGTCCCAACCCCAGCCACAGGAGCAGCTGCCTGTACAACAGCACCCTGTGCAGCAGGCGTCACCTCAGCAGCAGCAACAGCAACAACAGAGTGGCCCACCCTATGTTTACGACCCGAACACGACGTACGCCGACCCGAACGTGCAGGCTTGGGCGCAATACTATGCGCACGGAGGCACAGATCCCACAGGCTCCGTCTACTTCATCTCCGTGCCAGGCGTGAAGGAGGGGCCGCCCCCCGCCTCCCGCACCCAGTCCGTCGACTCGGTAGGCACGCAGGACTCCACACCCACTCTGGTAGGGCATGCCACGCAGATTGCCCCGCTACAAATCAACAAGGCTCAGCCCGCCGACCAGCCGCAGCCGGGAGCGTATGGCGCGTCGCCGTATGCGCCTGGTGGACCTACTTCGCCGGCCGCGGGCGAGGGTCCGCCCGTCGCTGGACAGCCTTTCTATGGATTAACGAACCAGTTTGCGGGGTTGGACATTGGTGACGGGAGGA
The DNA here is from genome assembly GCA_004369055.1 of Polyporus arcularius HHB13444. NCBI lineage: Eukaryota > Fungi > Basidiomycota > Agaricomycetes > Polyporales > Polyporaceae > Polyporus > Polyporus arcularius. The sequence goes on along the minus strand of ML210995.1, from coordinate 65,662 downwards.
ATGGACAGCAGGGTGTGGGTGCTTCACAGTAGTATGGCTGGAGTAGTTTGTGTGTGTTTTGTCTTGTAGTGCGTATATCTATGCTCAATCTTTTCGTGGATATGGTGGGTTGACCGTGATTTGGTACACGCCGAGGGTGTTGAGCAACGTCTTGCTCCTAGGAGTTGTTTGAGAGGGGGTACCCCTCCAGGCAGTGAGGTAGCGAACATTGAGGCATCCCGAGAGTGATATGGAGCCCTATGCTTTTGCCACGTACCGGTTCGCAAAGCCTCACCAGGTGTTCCTGAGTTCATGAATCCCCGTGAATCCGGCAAACCTGGTGATATACTTCGGGACAAAAAACAGGATGGTGCATTTAGTGGCTGTCTTCGCTTGCATCTGCGGCTCGCATAAACGAGTGAAAACGAGAACGATGAGCAACAAAAAATGCTCGGAATGAGGATCGAACTCATGACCTCAGGATTACCCACATTGCGTGGTCATACGTAAGTATGAGACCTGCGCTCTAACCAACTGAGCCATCCAAGCCTGAGACATAACGTTATAAAATGTTACATATAGACATTGGTACACCTTGTCAAGGTTAACCTCACCAGGCGCTGCTACCAGGCGGAAGGCTGAAGCTGGCTGAAGCCATTTCTTTCACTCATTACTTGACTTGACCCATAACCACGTAGGCTCATTGAAAACGACGTCCCTTCCCGTATTCACAGACAACAATACTCTGCTCAGTACTTGCCGAATGCTCTCCCTATCTGGCCGCTAAGTTAAACATCCGAACGCCACGCACTGGAGCCTCGTGTACCTGTGAAGTCATCTCGCAGCGTCGGACATCCTGTGGTTGTCTCTCAACGTCCAACCTGACTTCACAACCTCACAAATGGCCCCTCAGGTCGATCTAGTCTTGGTCTTCCGCTCATCTCCAGGCAAAGTGCTCTCAAAGCCGCAAGCTAGGGAGAATGCGCGACAGGCCACCCAACAATACACACGGCTCCTCGAGGTGCTCAAGAACGGCCGCTTGCAAGCGGTGGGGAAGCGAGGCGAAAAGGAGGGGCAGCTGCTCGTGCTAGTTCAGTGTCCGGAAAGCACATTGGCACGCCTGGTTCAACGCGAACGGTGAGTGTCGCCTTGTCCGTGAATATTCCCGGACAATAGTCAATCTTCTCGTGCGACGACACTCGGCTATGTAGCCCTCTCAGGGCAGAGACGCGATGCTGCGACGTCCTTGTCGACTTGCTCCTCAACCTTTGCGAGTCGCTGCCATACATATGCGAGTCGTCGTATATCCAATGACGTCACGTATGAAGCAAGAGTTCCGCGTCGTACAAACACTGCATTGCTCCCAGGGCGAGCGTGTATTGTTCGTATCGTCTTACTGACTTCCCGACAGATACTCAGACTTTTTGTGCGGACTGCCGGCCACCAATCCTACGGGGACCAGGGACCTTGCATCCGAACCTCTCACCCCCGCAGACAGGCTGCGACTGGTGTACACGTACGTCACCGCCACCCTCGCAGACGGCGGGCTCGGTGTAGCACCGGGCTCATCAAATTGGGACCGTGTGGAGTCGGTCATGGTTCTACACGACCATAAATTCAATGAGGCCTGGATCCGCGCGTGGACCACAAGACAGCTTGGGTTTGTCAAATTCGACAAGATTCGCGAGCAAGTAAGCACACAATTTATCGCTGCATTGGATCATCCTGACTTTGTGCAGTTCGGCGAAGCCGTGGCCATCTACTTCCACTTCCTCTCCTTCTACACCAAACACCTCCTCTTTATCTCAGCTGTCGGAGTCGGATTCTACTTCTTCGCCCAGCCATACTCCACCATCTACTCATCCATCCTCCTTCTTTGGTCGATCACCTTCGTCGAATGGTGGCGCATCAAGCAGAGGCAGTTGTCGGTGCGCTGGGGCACTAAGGGCTCATTTCGTGTTGAGAAGCGGAGAGCGCAATACGTCCCACTTCCCTGGTGGCGGAAAGATCTCAGGGCGCTCGCAAGCTTGCCCGTCATATTGTTCTTTGCATCCGTGCTCGCTGTTCTACTCACCGGCATATTTGTCTTTGAGGCTTTCGTCACCCACCTCTATACCGGTCCCGGGCACAAGCTCATCGTGAGTCACTAAGCCTACTGTTAATGAGCTTGACATGACCTAACGTCAGTGCAGGGATTCAGCCCGACAATCTTATTCGTCGCTTTGGTTCCCCGGCTCCTCAGTATCTACCACTCGTATGCCATCTCATTCACCAATTGGGAGAATCACGCCCACCAATCCACCCATGACGCATCATTGACTATCAAGACGTTCAGCTTGTCCGCGATTGTCGCCTATCTCGGGATCGCATTGTCCGCGTTCGTCTACGTGCCGTTCGGGGAGGAAGTCATGGCCGCCGTGCAGTACTACCTCTTCCACGACAATTCATTCGCTCAGACCTGGGTGGGCTCGATTATCACATCGCTGTCAACGAACGTCACGGCACCATTCAACACGACTTCCACGGGCAAGGGTGACAACTCCTCCATCCCGCTGACGAATCGGACCTTCTGGGAGACGGACAGCGTCAACGCCCGGACGAAGCTCAACCCGAAGCGGCTGCAGGATCAGATGTTTGCATTCACGGTAACCAACCAGGTGGTGAACACCTTCCTCGAGATCGGGTTGCCGTTCATCCTGCGCGCAGTCACGTCCGTGCGAAGCGGGAGAGGCCTCTCGCTTGCCGCGCCGGCCGCAGGTGCTGCCAGTAGCAACGGGAACGGCAAGAAGAAGCGGGTGATGTTCGAAGATCAGTCGGGCAACCCGGAAGCAGAGGCGCCGGATAGCGAAGAACGCGAGTTCATGGACCGGGTCAAGCGGGAGGTCGCCCTGCCGCCATACGATCTCTTCGCAGACTATAGCGAAATGGTCACGCAGTTCGGCTATGTGTCCCTGTGGTCTACCATTTGGCCCCTTGCGCCAGGTACGTACATATTGCGAGTGTACCAATCGGGTCGGTGTTGCTCATCAGCTCTTTTTTCAGTGATGTCACTAATCAACAATTGGCTGGAGTTGCGGTCCGACGCGTTCAAGATAACCGTACACGTCCGGCGACCGATCCCCACACGCACGGACACGATTGGGCCCTGGCTGGACGCCCTCACGTTCCTCACCTGGCTGGCGGCGCTGACGAACTCGGCACTCGTGTATCTTTTCCGGCCGTCGAATCAGTGCAAGCCGGTGGGCACATCGCTCTCACACTCGCATCACCATTTGAGCAGCCCTGACTCGTCGGCGGAGCAGATGCTGAGCTCGGCGCTGCTGATAGCGCTCGGGGCCTCGCACGGATACATCCTGGTGCGCATGCTCGTGCGGCACACGCTGGAGCGCGTGCTCTGGCGCGGGAGCAAGGAAGAGCGCGATGCAGAGCGGATCGAGACGGTCGTGAAGGAGCAATACCTCCGAAGCCTTGGCGTGGCCGACGTGGTTAACGCAGAGGAGAAGGCGGTCCAGGGCGGTGACGCTGGGCGGACGGGCGAGTCGTCGCCGTTTTGGATGCACGATGAGGGGCTTGACGAGCTGAGTCGGGAAACGAAGGATGCGTAGAGTGCGAGTGGTGCTTCCAACTTCCGGTTCTTCATACTTGGTCCTTCAAGCTCCGAATGACACTTACGTTAGAATGTGATGAAATGTCATGCTCATATGGATTGTTACTAGGCTCGGTTGTTCCGTAGTGTATGTCCAGTCTGAAATGAGCTACTGTATCCGGTGTAGTTTGCTGCTTTAGGGCTGCTCAAATATTAGCAGAAAAAGTGCAACTGTTGACCGAATTAACAGTCGTCCTCCCAATACCTGGAGCTTTCCTTGCTTCAGCTTTGTACCGAGAAGCACAGGTCGGTACCCCGGTCTCCCAATAGCCAGACGAGTACTTCAAGCTATGTACATAGTCAAGGTTGGAGAGCACTCAATAAGAAGACGGCCTCCAGAGTCCAGGAACGGCTGAGGACCAACAGACGCTGGATCATCGGCAGGCTCGGCTTCTTAATTTTGCGGATTTCCGACTCTGGTGAAGATAACTGTGAGCATCTGTGAGCACTCATTGAAGGAGAACGATATGTTCCTAATGAATCGAGCAGCCTCAATATATAGCGGCCCTCATGAAAGCAAATTGAAAGCATGCAGTGTGGTTGGCAGGCGGGACGCCGTCGGGAATTGCCAATTCTGGGTGTGGGAATAATAATTTCGGCACACAGGCACGGAAAGCGGAGCGGGATTTGCCCCCGACGACCACCACGACGACGACGACGCGGCGCGCGCTCTGCCCACATTCCTTTGCTTCTCGCTCTCTGACCTGACGACAGTCCTTTCTCGCTGTTCGCATATACTGTCCTTGCTGCTTTGCGCCTGCTGCTCGCTGTCGTTCTTCGTGACGGAAATACCATCTCGACGCGCTCGCCGCGTCCATCGCCATCCCTACCCTGCACGTGTTGATTTTTGACGACACGCCTCGCTGCATACTCGCTTCAGTCTTCGTGTTCTCGACCTCGCTGGAACGCCTTTCATTTTGAGAGCAATTATGTCGGTGATTTCTCCTTCCCCCGGCCACGTCCCGCATCTCTCACACTCTCCGCAGGCTTAATTAGCCGTGCTACTCCCGTTTCGACGCCCTCTACATAATTGTTCGTGACCCTTGGCACTATTTCGAAGGTGAGTTGGCCTTCTGCATCCGCTATGTCGTGTGGTACAAGCCTAGCAGTTATTCACTGTGCTCTCCCCTTCCCCGTCGTCGTAGCATGTCGGCCCAGTACGACCTTTCCCAGCCTGCAAAGCAGGCCTACCCCATGGACACCACAAGACTGCATATGGCCAGCAAAACTGCGTCCTATCTCCCTCCGAAACCCAGTCGTGGCACGTCCTCCACCCGGGTACCGTTTGAGTCCACCTCGCTTCCCCAGACGACGTGGCTCTCAGATACTGGAGACTTCGAACCCCCATCTCTCGCGTTCTCATCTAGCGCTCGCTCGCAGTCGCGCCATACTCCGAGCCCAGTCCCCTCTCCGTCGCGGTCAGTTCATCCCTCGCGGTCCTTCACCGCCCCGGGTTCGCACAAGTCGTCGGGGATGTCGTCAGACCGCGACGCCAGCGGACACTTGGACATCAAGCGCCTCATGAGCAAGCCTGCGAGGCAAATGCCATCGAGCTCTGTCTCGCTCCTTTCCGACTCCGAACGCTCCGTAGACGCATCGTCGAGCCGAATGTTCTCGCGCCCTCCCCTTTCCAAGAGCGCGACTGCATCCAGGGAAAAGATGACTTTGCATGTTAACACGACTGGGCTACGCTCCTCGTCTGCTCCTCGTCAGGGTCACGTCTCACTGCCGGGGACCCGCTCTTCGTCGGCCTCCCGCCCTGGCCATGCATCTTCCCCAGAGCGCAGGCCTGCCATTGGTGACGGGCAGCCCGGCAGACCACGTAATGTGTTACGTCGTCGGACAAGTGCGCGCTCGAATCCTACCACTCCCAGCGCTGCTGTCATGCATGCGCGCGCTGCGACGGATGAATCCCTCCCACCTAGTCGATCTTTGTCAACGAGACATCAGCAGACCTATCTCCGTGATGATATGCCGTTTTCTGCCTACTACTCGACCCGTCCACCCAACTCCCCCTCTACGTCCGCAACGCGTCCCAGCACATCCCCTCGAACGAAGGTCTCATCTCCCAAACCTCCGAGGAGTCCGCAGGTTTCGTCGGCTTTAACACCTGCTGGTGCCGTCGCCCTTGCCTACAAGCAGCAGGAGCAGCGCCGAGACGAGCTCGCTGAGACAGCGAGCTTTAACGATGCGTATAGACCGCCTTCCACGCCTATAGCTGCGTCTGCGCCTTCCCCGGCGACTCACCTCGATCTAGCGGATGAAGGCGACGAGGAAGGCGGTGGGCCGTACTACACGGTTTTTGGTAGCTCATCCGGACGGCTCGTTGCTGTTGGCAGCCTTGATGATAACGACTGGCACTACGACCCTCGCCCGCACACTCCGGTCGGGAAGCCTGCTGTTGCGCGGAGCCTGTCGCGGAAGGTATCCGTGCCATTCAAACGGGTGGCGGGATCCATCAGGCGCGATCGGGACCATCGAGATCCTGCTGAGCCATACAGGGAAGAACGCGGGGCTGCCGACATCTTCGACGGCACATACGGCCGAAGCAGTCCTTCTCAAACACAGATGAAGGTTCACCGCAAACCCTTACCCCTGGACACGTCTATGGATGGCAGGAACAGCCCGAGAGGTTCACCGAGCCCTGCGACCAAGGGCAGCCCTTCACCACAGGAGGACGGCGGCATGTCCCGTTCATCGAGAATCAAGGGCAAGGATCGCGAAGACGATATGTCGCCAGGAGGCAAGTGGTGGAAGCTCGTGAAGCGCATTAGCACAGGCGGTCTCCGCGAGAAGTACCAGCACGATCCAGCGCCTCCTCCCGTACCAGCCCTGCCGCAGTACATACCTCCAGCGCCTGCACGGACTACCATGGAGATCACGAGTAGGGATGGGCAAGGCCAGGAGGTGAGCGAGAACGGTGTGCTTCTCCGGAAGTTCATGCAGTCGCGGGCGTCCTTGTCCGGTGTACGGCCAAACCTATCGCCTCCTTCGAAGGCTTTATCTGGATCTTCTCGTCCCAGCACGAGTACCGGTGCCGTTGGCCGACCTTCGACAGGAAACACGATCAAGAGTCGCGCCAGTATATCGGGCCATCGTCCTGGTACGGCTACACGTTCCTCGTCGCCTGGCTCGTCAGACTTGGCATCGTCCGGCTTCTTCAGAGACCCCCGCACTCCCTCTACTCGATCGTCAATCTCCTCCATGGGTGAGGAGATTCCTCCCGTGCCGAAGAATGTCGGACGATACATTGTCTCGCCTAGCGAGCTGTCGCGCATGACCAAGCCTTCACCCGAAGGCGTTCCACCGTCACAGCCGAAGAGCTCCCAAGGGAAGACTCCGCGCACGCCGAGTCGCTCGCATACGGCTCCCGCGGAGATGTTACCACTCAAAGAGGTATCCTCCCCGGAGGATCGACCCGTTGCTTCCCTTCCTCTTCCTCCCCCTCGCCGAGCGGCCACTACAGGATCCGCCGCTTCTCCCCTTGCGCCTTCGTTTAACGTCGAAGATACCATCAACAATCTGATGCCCCCTCAGCCCTCTGGCCCGCTCCCCTTGACTGAGTTCGGGATGAGCGAGCCTCCGCCGCGACCCAAGCGCAGCTCACGTCGCGCGCTTCCTCCTCCCAATGTTGAAGTCCCTGACCGCTCGCAGTCCATGTCTGCGGCGATGACACAGTCTCCCGCTACGCCGCGTGGCCCGCCCCCGCAGGTTCGCGTGGATATGGATATGGTCCGACGGCCCTCGGTCGGTGCGATGAGTTACGCATCCACTGCGAAGCAGGTCTCGACCGGCTCGTCGAATTCCCCAGCGTCAGCGTTATCGCCGCATTCGAACTCTCCTGGATCCGCGCTGTCGCAGTCAACGTCGCCGTCGTCTGCGGCCTCGAAGCGCTCTCCGCTTACGTTCCGCGAAATGGATAGCCCGCGGCAGAAGCTCTCGGAGAAGGAGAAGGCGGACAAGTGGGAGGACTTGCTGGCGCGCAGTGCGCAGGCGGGTGGGACGCTGCACCTCGGGGAGTCGCAGCTCCTCTCCGAGAGCGCTGACGTCAGCGGGGACGACTCGTTCTTCGACGGGTCTGATTCGGACTGATGGTACTTATGCGCAGGTATGCGCACGGTGAAGACGAGCGGGGCCTTGTCTTACCTCTGTACATATACACCACGCATTTAGGTCCAGAAATAAATCCTACTCTCGCATAGTCGCTTACTTCCCTTGTCGCTTTAATGATATCTCGTCCCCTGGCGTGTACATAGATACATACCTTCTGTACAGGGCGGAGACCATGCTAATGTCCACGTCGTCTCCTCTTGTAACGCTATTCGCTCTCTTCTTCGAGTATACCCTTCGCTTTCTGCTACCAGTCGCATAGCTAGCCACCCTCACGCACCATCGTCTCGGTACTGCACATGTTACCATGCTGTCTATGCCGTACACCCATCGCAATGCAACTCATCCCTTTGCCCCTCCCGTTGCCATGCCCCACCATCGTGGTGGCCCAGCGTACACCTGCTTACACGTTTGGCAGGGGCTTGACCTCGGATCTCGCGCAGCTGCCGCTGCCGCTGCTCGCGTAGCCGCAGTCAGGTATGTATGTAGGGCAATAATGTGTCATTATTTGTGCTTCTCCGACTCTCCAGCCGATCACCAAGTATCGTACACAAGTACATATCAGGCCTAGGTGCGAGATCGTTCAGAGATCCTTGTACTTGTTGTAGAACTTCACGGTCGCCTCGAACGCTCCCTCCTTGCCAGCCTTGACCTTCGGGTTGCTCTGCAGGTTTCGTCGTCAGTGAGTGGGCCGAGGATGGCACTGCGGGCACCGTGACGGTGGTGTGCATTGACAACGTACCAAGTCGCCGCGCACGGCGAAGCCGTGGGTGCAGCCCTCCCAGTAAGTACGCTCGTATCCCGGCGCGAACTTCCCCCCGCCGAGGAGCTCGTCGGCGATCTTCTGCGCATCTGGCCCGAACTGCGGGTCGACCTCACAGCTGTTGATGAGCAGAGGCGCCTTCGCCTTGTCGCGGTATTCCTGATGAGAGTGTGATGTGTAAGTATCAACGCGTGCATGTCCCCCGACGGATGGGGTGGACGGGAGATCGGCTCACCTCGAGATCCTCAGGGACCCGCAGGCGCGACGGGTGGGAGACGACGGTGACCTTGCTCGCGCCCTTGAGGGCGAGGTGCCATGCGGGCGGGGCCCCGAAGCAGTACCCGGTCGTGCCGATCCAGGTGACGCCCTCGGCCTGGAGCGCGGCGACGACGGCGTCGACGACAGGCACCCAGCTGTCGGGGCCGTGACGGGCGATCCAAGCCTCGCGGTCGAAGTCGGTGCGGGTGAAGACGTCCTCGGGGAGTGCATCGCCCACGAGGATGTCGGGCATGACGGTGCGGTAGCCGTTGCGCGCGAAGTCGTCCGCGAGCAGCTGCAGGGAGATAGATCGTTAGCGTGCGCCGCTGCGACTGCGTCGGGACAGAGGGAGCCCACCTTGTTGTTGACGAGCGGGATGCCGAAGACGTCGGTGAGGAAGAGGACGACCTTGTCCTTGGGGTAGTCGCCGGTGGGCGTGGCCACATAGCACTCTACGCCGCCGATCTTCTCGATCTTGCCTGGAACGCCGGGTGGTTAGCTGGAGATCCTCGCCGAGATCGTCGGGAGGTGACGATTGGTAAGCGATACTGACCCTCGGGCTGGCCTTCGTGGCGGACACCTAGGTCACAGAGGCAGGTCAGGGTGCTGTGGTGTCGTGCGCTGATGTAGGTGGATATAGCGTACCTTTGAAGCAGTTGTCGCAAAATTCAGGCATTACTTATTGCTGTGTCGAGTGGTAGTGGTGTGGATGGACGGTGCTGTGTGGATATCGCTGCCTATCAGTTCCTCGGTGAGTGGGTATTTATACTTCTGCACTCTTCCCAGCGCCTCGTAAACTTGTTCTCGTCACTCGGAGGGTCACGGCATACTATGTGTTCGACTGGGGGGGACCTGCCAGACATCCCGGAGCAGGAGGTGGATAGCAGCGCCCATGCCCGGATGAGATTGCTACTAAGTATACAGCGCTCGTACACGGTGCTACTTACCGCACAAGTTGATGAATCTAACCACGCGACCATCGGATGTCTGCCGCATTCCGAAATGCTCCGCGCACGAATGACGAGATCAGTCGGGGCGCTGTGCAAAGAGTAGACGTACACACGACCCACCTCATACTCCGAGTCCGTCAGGGAGTTCGGCCGTCCTTAATTAGTCTCGACCGCCCGATGCTTCTGTTCTGTCAGTGCATGTAGCACTATTAGTACTTGGCTATGTAGTTGAACTGTGCCGGCTGCGAACAGAGGGCTGCAGCAGAGGCGGACTTCAGGGATGTACGAGTCCGGAAGTTAGCCTGCCTTCAAAGTCCGCTTGCAAGCGCCAGTCTTCAGTGAAACATCTCCTATTACTAAAATGGGGCCCCGACAAGACGCGCTTCAAGACACATACTTACACACCTTCGGATCCTTTCGGATCTCGCCGAGGTTAGTCTCGTATACTCATCACCTGCGACCGATCCGTCTAACCGCAGTCGTCTCGGAGACTACTTAGACGTCTTTCTGTTCAGAGGTCGATGCGAGAGGCAGGTGAAGCCCACCTTGAAGACGACCTGCTACATCATCTCACGCGCCGACATGCACCTCGCACCATAGGGCTGAATCCTGTCGGCCTGTGACCCCTTGTGCGCACCCCTTCTTCACTCCAGGCCCGCGATAGCTTGGTGATCTTATTCGTGAGCGTCAGTCCCAATTATGAGGTTGCACTCGCGCTAACTTACCCGCGGCCCACCATCGGAAACGTCGGAGTCCCCAACATGAAGTATTCCTCACGTCCCACCGTGGTTTTCGTTTGAGGTGTGTCGTCACAGCGTTGTCGTTGGCTTGTGTGCTTGACGCACGAAGTTAGCTCAGAGCGACCCACTGGCAAGGTGAGTATACATTCGTCTGCCAAGAATCCTCTACAAGTGGAGGTGTTCTACCCTCCACTCCCGGCACTGCGTCCATCCTTGTTCCGCCGTCGAATGGCGCCTGGATGTCGTAGGCCGACATTGGATGAGTAAAGTATGAGTGATTATGTCGCATTCGCTGTCTGACATGATGAGTTCTCTTCGCAGGATGATCCATGCGCATGCTCTGCTCCCCGGGACCCCGTGCAGACACTCTGTTGAAACGTTGAGGACTCGAATGCCAGCGAGAGTGTGACATGCATCCCGCGGCCGCAGCACAGTCTTCAGTCCCCTGTGCCCGTCGTCGGAGCCCGCCAGAGCGCAAAGTAGGATTCATGGACAGGCAGTCAGTAATCATTGAATATCGAATTCGCAGCTACGTCAACGGTGGTATTTGCATCTGCCATAGGATCGCGGGAGATTCGCGATAGGTACACCGAAGGTACTACCACTGTGGAGGTATGATGTGCTTCGCATGCAATTGCACACGCGGCGTCGACTAGATCTCGCCTATGGCCTGCAGGTCCGCCTCTTCCCGCTTCGTAGGCTCCGACGGGCCAGCGGGGGCAATTAGGCATACCAGGTGACAGCCTGAGGTCCTTGTACGTTCTGGGAGATCTTGGACCCCGGCCCCTTGCAGCTGCTGCGCCTCCGCGAACCGTACATCCACGTTTGAGGGCAACGGGTTGCGGGAGGAAGCCTGTCAGAGCTTGACAGTGAATACAGATTCGGTATTCGCCACAAGTGCGGATACCGCGGGGCCAGGATTTCTCGGTCCGCCTGGAGATCAGCGATTCGGCATGTATCGCGTGCGAGTTCGAAGAAGGCTTCGTGATTGATCTACCTGTGTGTAGCGCATCCGGGCTGGGGTGGGCGGTTCACCTGATACATCGTGATTCGTCGATATCAGTGTAGAGCCCAAGTTACGAAGGTATGAAACGCCCTGTACGTCTGAGCATTCAAGATACGACTTCCGGACGACGGCGGAAGCATTAAGGCCCGCCATTGTATCTCGGGGTTCATCCCGAGTTGCTGCTGCATGCCTCCGACAGGAGGAAGCCAAGACGCCATGGGCTGAGTACACACTTTAGGTCACAAGGCATACCGAGCAAGGGAGAGTTCGTGGATATGAGCGTTTCTTCTGGCGGGGACGTCGTCACTCTTACGTCTACGCCTAGACCGGGGTGCAAGAAGGCGGAGTGGACAATCGCACTGACAGAGTGGCGCGGGAAACGGGAAGAGCAAAGCTGCCCCGTCCACCCAAGGGCAGCTTTGCGTCTCGACTTCCCCCTGCTCCTCGACCACGAACGACCTTCATGCGACAGTTCTGCGCCAGGCTACCGTTACCCTCCTTCTGCCCGGTGTTCGAGCAACAGACGTCTCCGGCACCTGGGAACTCGGCAGATGGATGGGTCGCGAGGCACTGTCCCTTCCCACGTGTGGACACAAGCTTTGTACCCTGGTCTGCACAAGTACGCCGTCGCTAGAACTGGTCAGAAGCTCTGCGGGAGTAACAGGGAGGATGTCAGGTGCCATCGGCGTCAGAACGGAGGACTCGCACTGTGTTGGGTAAGTGTGAGCCATCTGGACCTTTGGGCTGAGTGGCCCGGCCAGCTTCGCGGTGTCCCCCCGGGCGCTGCGGCTAAAGGTAGATCTGCGCAATGCGTCAGTTCTCCAAGTGAGTCGCAATGGTGCAGACCGAAGATGGAAGATGGAATGCGCCGTTGGAGCAGAGTTCGTCTTAACCACAGCGTAGAGAAGGCTACTTACTGGGAATTGCGCCAAACAGACGGTCCGAGGCACTGACCGGCGTCCGGGATGAACGGTAGAGATGGCGGAACCATGCTCAAGACCGATCAGCCGTGCGGTGAACATGAACTATGGAACACGATGGGCACACTCCGCCCGGGCCACCGTGCGCGTCGCAAGCCTGGCCGCATCTTGAAGCGTGCGAGGTGAGCTAACTAATCCAAGAGATTCTCAAAGCACACAGATACTCGCACATCCCTGCAACCTTGGTAAGTTCGGAGTCTGTAGCGCATGGCGCCAGACTTACGACAAATTGCCCACCGTGGACGGGATGTACCTCGAACTTGCAAGCAAGATTTCAGGCGATACAGGCTCATCGACACGTATACTGTGATGCTGACATGAGTATGCACAAGGGGAGCGCATACTTAATAGCGGAGATTGAGACCGTGAGCCGATACCGGATGGGCGCCTCGTTGAGGCGTTTGTGAACGCGAAGGTCCTTCATCCAAAGATGCCTTCTCTTCTTTGATCGTAATTCAGGAGTGGCGCCATCAATCTACCGCCTGCATTTATCATCCCAAGGTCGCCGAGACGGAGAGACGGACTTCGCGCATGGTCGCGGCAAGTCTAACCACCTTGTCTTGGCGACAGTTTGGGTACGGCAAAGAGCTCGCGAGCTCACGTCACAGTAAGGTCATTTTCCCGGATATGCAGTGCGGAGAGAGATAGCAGCTGTTGATTTCTGAGCCTTCGGAGTTGGGTGGACGGTCCGCAACAACGCCCACAGGCACGATCCGACCATCTGAAATTCGAGGTACGTATGTAGTGGGCTGCTTGGCCATGCAGTAGAATGGGCAGTATCCGGCGTGTGTGAAGATGTCGCGGCAAGGCCCTGCAAGCGTGCCGTATCTTCTGCGGCTGCGCCTCGTGTTGGGAAGGCGCGTCCGAAGAGTTGAAGCCCAGCGCGTTGCATTGCTCAAGACCCTGAGTTACGCTCGAAAGATATATAACGGCCGACAGACTCACCTCGACTCTCCTAGGACCTGTATTGCCGTTGCCTTCATTCAGCCCCTCACACCCATCTGCGGCGTCGAAGTGTCTGCTTCTGTTCTCCGTTGACAGCCAACTACCATCAGGTGAGCGTCTTTCTATCTCCCATCGGGGTGGAAGGTGTGCAAGACGTACCGGTTTGACTGTGGTCTCTCTCCCCGCTCTCCCGGGTCTGCCCAGGCTACCTCAACCGAAACCACCCCCACCAACCACCACCACCATGCCCGTCTTGCCCGTCTACGTCGCACAGTACTACGTCGGCCACAACTCCCGCGGCGTCTTACCATACGGCTGGCACATCATCGTACACGTGGGCTTTGACGAGCGAGGCGAGCCCGTCGGCCACGCCTACTACGTGACGGGGTCGACCGCGAAGGGCTGGATGTTCCAAGTGCGCCGCAGCACTGCCTATCGCTCCGGATCCAGGTATCGGGGCTGCTCACGGGTAGGGACGATGGACAAGGGGGACCTGGAGGAGCTGGAGCGGCAGCTGTCGAGAGCGGAGATTGTCAACCGCGAGTCGTCGTGGAACTACCAGAGCTGGGCTTGTGGCGCCCTCAGGAGACTCCACGCCCAGGGCTTCGAGATCGACGACCTGGTTTGGAGGAGGATGGGTGCGGTCATGAGGGGGGCGGAGGATGTGTACAACATGGAGTACTGAGAATGCACGGGACAGTGGAGCATGAGCCGGAGAGAGGGGAGAGGGTTCATCGGTACCGACTCGGGCTCGGAGCTGACGTGGTCTCGGGGCTGTGGGCGGGCGGGGGCTGAACGAGAAGTCAAAACGAAGAACGTCTCGTACGTTGTTTCTTATTTATGCTACTCCGGTCTATCATGGGCCTTGGTCGTATGTTTTGTATATTGCTATCCTTGCTGTCGTTGCGCGCTATTTACTTGCTGTGTAATATATTGTCGATGTATGTGGACGCTGTAACAAAGGCCCGTAAATGACCCGCCAGACGGAACTCACCCCGTTAACCCGCTCCGTGAAGCACCCCGAAACGCTGCCCAGCTTGATTAAGCGGCTAAATCCAGTCGTATTTGTTGCTGAAGCGAGAGAGCGCAGAATGTGAGAGAATGCCACAAAAGAGCGTTGTGAATGCGGCGCCAACGACGCTTCCTGGCCGGGGTCAGGCCAGGGCCTGAGACGTATGGATACCTGGAACGCGATTATCACCATTTCGAGACGAGCCCGTGCTGGCTTGGCCCATGGTAATAATTCAGTCCACTGCCGTATGCATGTCAATCAATGTCTGCAGACCCACCCATGATCAGTAAGCCTTCCGCTCAGACTCTGGGCAAACAACGCCACGGGAAGGAGGGGGAAACGTACCCTCTTCTTCCGGCTCTGCTAGTACCAATTGAATGTGCCGCGTGCAATACGTCGTTCTTAGTAGGTCTGCTCCCGTGGACGCTGCATCCCAGACAGGAACTTGCTCTACTGCGTCGGGGGAAGAAGGTGAGCCGTTCTGACAGACTCAGCGAGAATCCGGCCATCAGAACTGCGCCCTCACACGAGGATACCACCCACCCTCGTCATGTAAGGAATCCGTCGGCCTTTCATTGCAGAGTGAATGATGATAGTACAGCAAAGCCAATAACTTAATCGCACCCAATGCAAAACGCAGCAAGTCTAGCCCAGTACAGCCCCGGGAGCCTCGCGCCATCCTCATGCAACCTGCTCCATAGGCGTGCTCGCGTCCATATTTGTCGGACGTTTTCCTTCCCGGCCGAGCCCTGCAGCGCGTTCTGCTTCTTCGATCGTGTACGCAGGCTCCTTCAACTGCTTGCAGCGCCGTTTGTGCACTTTGCTCCGCCAATGCGATTGCAATGCGTGGTCGCTTTCGAAGTATCTGCGAAAGATGTTGTTCAGCACCCGCCCAAGCTTCTGAAGTACCTGACTGGGGCTCTCAGCAGGCTTGCGGCATGCAAGTGCACCCGCTGGGTACGCAAGCAGCAGCTAGATCAGCGGTCCCAAGACAGCTCTCCCGCGACTACAGGTACGGTGCGCTTCTGCCTTGCAACGTTATCTCGCCCCCTCCTCGCTCCGCAAAATGCGATCATGATGTGCGGAGGCCCTTGGCCCATGACAATGGCGGAAAGAACTCACTTTGCGCATTCGACACAGTAGTGCTGTGCAAGTCCAGGCTTCTCATAGTCCAAGGGTTGCGCTTCAAGCGCAGCACGGTTCTAGAGCAAGGATTGTGTTCATGAGGGTCCAACGCTTCCTGGAGACCTCACGTACCTTTGGATCCAGGTCAATCAATTGTATCTGATCCAAATCCCTCGTCCGAGCCTATAACACAAACCCATAAACTTTTGCGCCGCAAGCATACCGCGCCAATGTGCGTACCCTTGTCCGCGCTGCCCGATGTACATCTCGTTGAGCATGGTGGGTGCGAGAGCGGCGAAGACGACCCATTTTTGAAGAGTGCAAGTTCAGCAGAGAGTGACAGAAGACAGTTAGAGCACAACCCGCAAACCCTCAAGCTGCTTTCCTCCTCTTCGCATTTACGTAAGCGGCCTCGACACCACATTTGGTAATTCTACATTGGGCGCCTAGGCGCCGAGTGGCCGGAAATTCGTAGACGCCCACACTCACTGGCCCTTCGCCAACACTTTACTGCTCGTCTCGCTTCGCTGCTGCTTTGCTCGTCGGGCTCCTGGTCTGGGCTGAAGAAGGCTTGCGGAAACATGTCTCTGGCAACGGCTTTTCGTGTCGGGCGGTCATCTTGTGGGGCAGTCCACACGGGGACAACTCCTGCTGTCACCAGTGCTATCACCGTCCAGACCAGAGGGTACGCGGCGCCGGCCAAGGCCGCAAAGAAGACGGCATGTGGGTGCTTTAAAGCAGGGAGGAGACGTTGGAGACGTATACTGAGACTCTAGGATGTGCAGCCAAATTCCGTCCGAACTCGCAGAACGACAAGGCGAAACGGGCAGCGCGGGACACCGGGGTGAGTGACTGAGTCTATGTTCACGCATGGGAACGTCTTGCACGCCGCCATGACGCGTCGCCTCGTCCATGAGTGCGAGGGTACGGACGCGGAAAGTGTTCTTGTGTGTCCCCGAGCACGAGGCAAAGGGCGTAGCTACACTCCTGTCCGGACTGTCGCGTAGATCTGCCCGGACATAAATCTACGCGTCATGGCCTTGGGCAAGACCGTGAAGTTGCGAGAGACATGAATGTTCTAACTATGCATATTACAGCTCTTCCGCCCTATGCCGGCGAACACCCTCACGGACCCCGTCTTCCAAAGTGACCAGCGGGCCGCGCTGCAATTGCCCGTATATCGACCGGTAGGTCGCGTTTCCATCGAACTTGGCGCATTATCCTCAAAGGCATCCCATGTAGGAAACCCTGACTCCTGAGAAAGCAACCACCGCGATGGCGTTCCCTACGGACGGCTCGAGGGCGCTGAAGGCGTACGGTTTACCTACGAATGTGCTGGTTGACGTGAGTAACTCCCCTTTCCATCCACGGGCCCTAGTGACGGACGCTCTTGAAGTACATGCTGTTGGCAACCCCGTGCTCCGTTATACGACAAGTGACGGTGGACGTGCTGGACATACTTGACAAAGCGGCAAATACGTCGAGCGCACAAACGAGGCTTGTATTCAGTAAGTTTCCCGACATGTTCATGCGTAACATCGTGTGATATGCGACTCCAGCGGGAAAGTCTGGATGTGGGAAGAGCTATCTGCTCCTCCAGGCGGTGCAATACGCCGTGCAGAAGGACTGGATCACCTTGTACATCCCTCGAGGTCAGCTTCGCTCATGTGCAATCATATGCTCCGCCTTATACCGTGATCCCCGCAGCGATTAACCTTGTGAACTCGTCAACGCCCTACGTGTACGATCCCCGCACGCAGACATATGGCCAGCCTGCCTTCGCGCAGCAGCTGCTTAAACGTTTCGCAGACGTGAATGAGGCGCTGATCAAGGACATGAAGGTCCAGGGGTCGTATCCCTTCGAGGAGCGTATGATCGACAGCACGTCCACGCTCACGGACCTCATTAACGTGGGCCTGGAGTACTCACAACAGGCGCCTACCGTCCTCAACACGCTGTTGTCGGAGCTCGCACAGCAGACGAAGTACGTGCTCCCCGGTACGTCGGTGAATCGTCACACTGACGGTTGAGTCATTGCGCAGGGCCCCCGTGTTGCTCGCCATTGATGACTTCCAGGCATTATACAACATGTCGCTCTACCGCGACCCATACTACAAGCCGGTGAAGGCGTACCACCTCTCCTTGCCGAGAACATTACTTGAGTTTGCCAGCGGCAAGCAGGCCTTTGTAGGTGCCCCTTCTTCCATACATCTTCGTGACGCTGACGGCGACACAGAAACGTGGCGCGGTCCTCGGAGCGCTGTCAATGCAAAATACGACTTTCCGCCCGCCTCTGGAACTTGTAGAAGCCCTCGGCCTTGAGCCTGCACAGCCCTCGGGGCCTTATGTTCCCCGCGAGAAGGAACTCGTGGAGTATGCGCAGGGCTTGAAGAACTTCCCTGTCCCGGACCAGTTGACGGTAGACGAGGCCGCATCGATCTTCGATGTGTGGCATAGCGCGAAGGCTTTGCATATCCGTGAGTATTTCAAGTGCATCGGATATGGCGTGGTACTTAAACTGTCTTCACAGCTCGCGGGGACGAGACGTTCCTGTCGAAGTTCACGGAGTCGGGTGGGAACGCGAGGGAGTTCGTGAAGAAGGCCCTGCTGCAGACGGTCGCTCTGTGATCTGCCGTTGTTTTGCTAGATATACGTACAGCCTATTTCACGATCTACATAATAGCATAGTACTCCAGTCAGCAGATGAACGGGCCTTTGAAGTTTGCCACTTGGCGGACGCGACGATCACATGACATACGCGTCGCCTTGTTTGAGCGCCTGCGCCTGAGGCGGTTTGGTTCGAGTCCATTGCGTCCGACGACGACCAGATCTCGCTACTCAGACTCTCTCGCCAACCACCACCGGAGCGCCATGTCTCGTCTCCCACGGTTGCGCTCTTCCTCCCCTGACCGGCCAGGACTCGCTCTAGGACCGCACATCACCACCCGCGCAGGACCCTCCATGGCTTCCGGATCGATGACAACGACGAACTCGCTCAAGCGCAAGGCTCAAGAGAACATCGGCGCGGACCTCCAGCCACGAAAACTCGCGGCGATTGCAGAAGGAGGGACCAACCAGCCATTGCGGCCATCCAAGGTCGCCCCGAACGGGAATGTGAATAGGCTGGGGAAGGGCCCGCCGCCGCTCACGAAACCACGGGCACCTGCATTGAGTTCTTCGACAACCACTGGCCCGAGGAGAATCACCAGGGCAACGAGTGCACCGCCGAAGACTGCACCTATAAGACCACCCGCAAGACCCACTTCGCGCACTAAGTGAGTAACCTTTCTTGTTTTCGCCCATCTTGTGTGGCATGATGCATCCACATCGTCCCTTTGCTCTACCTACCGTCTGCGTGGTTGCTCAATAGGCTGAGTAGTGCACGACCGACTGCCGCAAACGACGACCGCTTCGACGCTATCCAGCAACAAATATCCAGCATCGAAGCTGCCCGCGCCGCCGACGCCGCCCGGCTCGACGCAGAACTCGCCCAGGAGCGCGCCAAACGCTCCGATCTGCAAGCATCACACGAAGCCCTCTCCCGCGAACTTACCAACGCAAAGTCACAAGAGCTCGCTCAGCGCAAAGAGCTCTTCATCGCCTCCGACGAACTTAATTCCCTCCGCCAGCGCCATGAACGCGAGATTTCCGAGCTCCAAGCAGACCTCCGCAAGAAGGACCGGGAACTGCGGGAGCTCAACGAGGACCTCCGCATGTATCAAGGCGACCTCGAGCGCGAGCGGGAGACCGTCAAGGGCTTGAAGGCGACTATTGCCCAGCAGGCGACCGCTCAGCTCAGTCTCACCGCACAAATCGGCGCGATGCAGGCCGAGAAAGCCGCGTTCCAGGCCGAATACGACCGCACGGTCGGCACAAAGGCTGACCTTGGTATCCAGCTGGAGCGTGCTCAGAAGCGGATCGTCGAACTGGAGCACGAGGCACGCGAAGGCGAGACCGTCCGCCGCAAGCTGCATAACATGGTGCAGGAGCTGAAGGGCAATATCCGGGTTTTCTGTCGAGTGCGACCTGTCTTGCGCTCCGACATCCTCTCCGACAGGCTTGTGTCCTCCACCTCTTCGGGGCAGATTACCGATGGCACTGGCAGCCCCGATCCCGAGGAGGAAGCCCATCTGCGCGACAATGCTATGGCTCTCATCGCGTTCCCTGACAAGCTCGACCACAAGGAGATCGTTGTTCATGCGTCGAGCGAGAGTGCCACCGGCCAGGAACGTAAGGACGAGTGGCAATTCGCTTTCGACAAGGTAAGGGCTCCACAGATCCTGCTCGCTCCGTATATGCTGACGATACACAGGTCTTCGAACCACACTCTACTCAAGCTGAGGTATTCGAGGAGATTTCGCAGCTGGCACAGAGCTGCACGGATGGATACAACGTGTGCGTGTTCGCGTACGGTCAGACCGGGTCCGGCAAGTCCTTCACGATGGAGGGTGGTAATGTACGTCGTTCGCTCTCTCATCGTCAGGAAGAGTATCGACGTTTCCGCAGAGCGAGACCACCGCTGGTATGATCCCTCGTGCTGTAGAGCAAGTCTTCCGAGTCGCCGACGAGCTCAAGACTAAAGGCTGGCAGTACAAGATGGAGGGCCAGTTCCTCGAAATTGTGAGACTCATTCTGTTCCTCTATCATTCATCGCTCACCGCTCATTCACATGCACTAGTACAACGAGACGATCAACGACTTGCTCGGTAAGGGCGAGTTCGACAAGAAGAAGCACGAGATCAAGCATGACCCCAAGACCGGCCGCACGACCGTCACCGACGTCAACGTGGTCTCCCTCTCCTCTCCTTCTCAAGTCCGCACCCTTCTGTCACTCGCGCAGAGCCGCCGCACCGTCGCGGCGACGCTGATGAATGAGCGTTCCTCCCGCTCCCATTCAGTGTTCACGCTTCGTATTCGCGGCGAGAATGCGCTCACGGGGGAGACCTGTGAGGGGAGCTTGAACCTCGTCGACCTTGCGGGTAGCGAGCGGCTCGAGAAGAGCGGCGCGGCCAGCGACAAGGACCGGCTGAAGGAGACGCAAAGCATCAACAAGAGCTTGAGTGCGTTGGGTGATGTTATCGCTGCGCTCGGCGAGAAGGGCGAGGGGAAGAGCGACAAGCACATCCCGTACCGAAACTCGAAGGTGTGTAATTGCGCGAGCTCAGCAGTGGTCAGCGGAACAGGATGCTGATGGACGTCGCGTACAGCTCACCTACCTGCTGCAAAATTCACTCAGCGGGAACTCGAAGACGCTGATGGTCCTCAACCTGTCCCCTCTTGCGACTCACCTGAACGAGTCCCTGTGCTCTTTGCGCTTTGCGACCAAGGTCCGTTTGTTCCTTCTTTGTTGCTTGCTGAATACCTCTAAATGCATGCTGCAGGTCAACAACACCTCCATCGGCACTGCGAAGAAGCAGACTAAGCAAGCGTGATCTTACTACATATATACCATTGTTCATTGTGCTTCTTACCGTCCGTCCGCTGTCTCCTACCTTCACTCGCGGACGACCTCCATCCATCTCAATTTTGTACCTTAGTATGTTCCGGTGTATACAAGTTCTGTGCAGTCGGTGGTGCGATATGATACAGCTAACAGAACAAGGCGCCAACCACAACAAGCCCATGCAGAACACAGCAGCTAACCGTCCTACCAGTAGCCCTAGTCACAGTAAGCCCCGCACGATCTACTTGGTCCGCTCTCTCTCGCGCTCGCGCATCGCCTCCTTGCGCACCTCGCTCGCCCACTTGAAGTAGTTGCACCGGTACCGGTGGTCAACCTCGTCCCGCAGCCGCTCGCCTTTGCCCTTGTCGTACCCAGGCCCGACCGGGCGCGCGCAGATGTAGAACGTCTTGCCCTTGTTTGGGCCCTGCTTGTTCACCGTGTACAGGCGCGTCGGCTCATTGTGCACCGTGCACTTTGGGGGCGGGACGGGCGCGAAGAGGTTCGACCAAGCGGCTTGGTTCTGGGAGGAGGAGGCGGGTTGTGCTTGGGACGAGGATGGGGAGGATGCCGGTGCCGGTGAGCGGTGAGCGTCCTCTGCGAGGGCGAGGGCGAGGCGGTAGTCGGCGTCGAGCTGGTCGCGGTCGCCTTCGCTCGTGCTCGTGCTCGCTGGCGGGTCGTCCTCGATCTCGATCACCTCTTGAGGGGATTGCTTTGTGTGCGAAGACGAGGACGATGCGGACGGCTTGCCGAAGAAGGACGCGATGCTGGCCTGGCCCTTTGTTTGTTGCTTCAGTTTCTTGGACTTGGTCGAGGAAGCGTTCTCGGAGGACTTGCGTTTCTGGGTGGAGGAGATGGATAAGGAAGGACGGGTTATCTGTGGGGGTTTGAGCTTCTTGGGCGGTTCCGGTGGTGGGGGTGGGGGCGAAGAGATTGACTGTGTGACGACAGGAGAGGCAACAACTGGAGTGTCAGTGGGGGCGTCCGGAGAAGGGAGTGAAGTTTCTGTGGCACGATCCGCGCCAGATCCCGGAGTGGGTGCTGGAGTCGAAAAGGGGGGCATGTCGCCCTTCTGCTTCGACACGGCGTGTTTCCCGAAGAAGGAAGACAGGACAGTCTGTTTGCCCGAGAACTCCTCCCAGAACCTCGCCGCGATGCGGGGAGGCTCCTTGAGGTCAGGCGTCTGCTTCATCGCCTCGTGCAACGAGAGGATCTCCCCGGATTCAAGGGTGATCTCATCGCGAAGGTCGATGTAGATCGGGCAATGGTCGGACCCCTTGAGAGAGGGTTGGATGTCGCCGTGCGAGATCCACGGGAGGAGTCCCTTGGTGACGAGAATGTAGTCCACGCGTGTGCCGTAGTTGGTTTCGCGCGCTTGCAGCTTCATATTCCAGCCTAGTGACGCAAGTGAGCGTCAGCGATAGTCCACGCATGCGGCAATGAGGTTCACTTACAGGTAAAGAGCCCTTTGCGGTCGGGATGAAATTGCCGTACGATGTCGATCATGGGTCCATTGGGGCTTAACCACTTGTGGAACCAGGCTCGTGCCGGATGGTCATAAAAGGTAGCGACATTGCTGGGGAGGTGGCCGTCGCAATGATCCATGGGCGAAGCACAGACGTTGATGTCGCCCACCACGATGACCTGTCTGTGCTCCTCCTCAACGAGCTTGCGGACGCGCTCCTGCAGCATAAGGTGATAGTTCATCTTGAACGATAATCGCGCTTCCGATGTCTCGTTCGGGCAGTAGACGTTTATGAGGACGAACAGCCCGAAATCAACCACAAGCCCGCGACCTTCGGCGTCAAGCGCATCGAAAGACGTGGGCACCTCCCCGTCCTCGGTCGCGTATAGGTCAATTTCGTGAGGGTATGGGTACGAGAGCGAGATTCGCTCGTCTGGCGAGAAGGGCGGTTTCGGTTGGAGTTTGCCGGACAGGCCTTCTTCCGCCTTGAGTGGGATGACCTTGCGCGAGTCGACATATACCGCGACGCCGCTATAACCTCCCTTGGAGACTGGGAAGGAGAAGAAAGAATGGTATGGTCCCGGAAGCGCTACGTCACGGGGTAGGCCTGCGCGGGCGGACTTCATCTCTACCGATTTGCCAGCAGGCGATCAGCGCAAGTTACAGCGGAGCCCGTCCGTAACGCACCTTGAAAGCATATGACGTCGGCTTTGAGTTCGTCGAGGACCCTTTGAAAAGATTCGAATGTGTTCCATCTTAAGTTCCACGGTCCGTCAGCGGGTGGGATCGCCTTCTGCCAGGTTTCGCTGCTTACGGGTGGTACTTGGGTAAAGTCCGGATACCATTCTGCCAGCGAGCTCAGTTAGTGAGCTGCAATCAAAACGGGAGAAGAACAGGATACGTACTATGTTCCAAGACAGTATACGCATACGTGCATACTAGGTACTGAAGCTGAAGCTCAAAATGAATCGCGCTCCGGTGGCTGAAGCGCGTGGTGGCTAAGTACTAACAGTACTTATGTGCTTATGTATGGTCCGATGTCAGCCTCTGTTGAGTTTGTTCGTCACACTACTAACATCAAGATGCGCGTAAGTATCCACTGAACCTACATCAACGTCTTGCACGGGCAAGGGACGCGTCGCGGTGGTGGTTACTGGTCAAGGTGCGGACGCGCGCCTGGCGGACGAGGAGTCTCGTGACGCGCGTCGCGGTGTCACATCTTTTACGCGACACTGAGCCGTTCTTCTCTCGCCTGCTATCATACGACAACTGTGCTGGAGTCGCGATGTCCTCCGGCACAATGAATCTGAGCTGAGGTTGGAACCATCGCCCCATCGCCGTTCAAGTACTCTACGCCATCTCCTATGTCGTTCAGCGCACGTCTGGGCTCGAACAACATCCATCGAAGACGACCTTTCGACAGACCGCAGCGTGCACCTGCTAGGCCTTCACTTGCTTCAGAGGATACTCAGCCAAACGAGCTTCTTGACAAGAAGAGGACTTCTGGCGCACCTCCCACAGTGATAGCTTCTGCGCCCGCTTCTCGTCAAGTATGGAAGGATGCAGCTCGAGGAGGAACAGACTACTACAAGTCGCGTCCTGATATAGGAGCGCGCTCAGGTCCTGGAGGACATGCAAACCTGTCCTCAGGAAAGCTCCGCCCACCGCTAGGGGTTTCCTCTTCATCCGGGAAGCCAACTGGTCGATCATCGCTCGCTGAAGTTAAATCTGCAGGACCTTCATCTGGTGTCGAATCTGTCAGTAGCGCGCCGCGCACTTCACAGGACACGCAGTTCCCTTCAATCCCGTACATCGACCCTGCATCCTTGGGAACGGAGCGCCCATCGTCCCGGACAAATCAATCAGACCGCCATCCACTTCCAGCAGGCCCCGGAGCGACTTCATTGGACGCACATTCGCAGTCCTCAAAATCACAGAAGCGGCCTCGTAAGCGAAGGAAACATCCAGTCCAAGCTGGATCGAGCACTCTGCCTCAGGTCCGCACCGGCATGTCCCATGAGTCCAAAAGGCGTAGGGAGGATGGAAACCGGCGACCTCCTGTCATCCCAGCCACACCAGCTGTCGAGCCCATCGCATCTCTTCCCTCCGGCTCCTCTCTGGTGGACACCAGCGCCTCCGCTTTTCTGCTCAACGACCTCGGTATGCCCGCGACGCAATCCAATCCCCCGGTGAAGCGTCGCAAGGTCACATCCACCCAGCTTCCGCCAGCCTCTGCTCCTACCGATCTTCTCCGAATTAGCGAGCATGACACTCCTCCTCCCGTCACCACCCAACCAGGCTCACAGACGAGCCTGATACCGGTGAAGCGCGAACGTAGCCCGTCGCCTGCCTTGGCCGGCGCGCGGTTGGTCACGCAGGGCTGCGTCCGGATTGGACCTCTCCCGCCCAATTGCCGGAAGACACATGTGGGCTACCAGCCAGCGCGCCAGGAGCTGGCCAAGACCGAGATGGACAAGCTCCGCAAGTTGGGACTACAGCCAACACGCGTCTTCACCCGCGAAGATGGAATGGTCATCGACTGGTACGCAGACTCTGTCCATTCGAAGGGCCTTCGCTGATCTTAGCTTTCAATCAGGAAGAGCACTGTACCTGTGTTGTCGGACACGTTACTTCCACCAACTGCGGAGCTGCAGAGAGAAAGGGAGAGGGAGGTCGCGGCCCAGCCGAAGGCAGGCGATGTGTCGCGTACGGCAGTCACGGAACAATTTCGCCAGCGGGATGTCCAGCCTGGCGCGGATGTCCAGGACGAGGCCATGGTGCAAGACTATCTCTTCCCCGCTCACGCACTTCATTGTCAGGGTGCAGAGTCCACACCACTTTCCGCCGCCAGTCAACTCGCTGCACCAAATGATGAAGTAGGCGATCGCGAGCGCACTGCTCAGCTGCCTCGTCGGTCGTCTGGCGGCGAGAGGGCTGATCAACACCTCATCACGCAATCTTCGATGCTGGTGGATGTCATTGACCTCACAACGGACGACGATGGGCCGGATCCCACTGAACTGTCATCCCAGACTGCCTCGAATCCAGCGCCGCCGCCGCCGCTTGCCAGCCAGACCTGCGCTACGAACAGCGATACCGAGCCAAGCAATGTTCTCACATCATCGCACGCTGCCCCACCGAACGGACCTGGCCCTCGTCCTGACTCGGACAATATCGCTGCTCTGAGTCTCACTCCGATCATCAGCCTGTCGTTACCTCGCACGGTGTCTATATCATCGGACAACTCCGACATGGACGAGATGGAGACAGCTGCACTCGACTTCCTCAAGCAGTACGTGTTATTTCTCTGTCTCGTCCATGTTCCTTCATTCATGAGCGCACGTAGGTACATGATCGCCTTCTCGGAAGACCGCGCCGTCCTCGTGCGGGCATACTCGCGCATGGCGACTCTCTCCATCATCGCGCCCTCCGACTCCACAAGTCCCTCAAGCACGGGCAGTCGGGGGCGGGTCCCATACCAAGGACGAGCGGACATCGTGTCTGCGCTGCTCGCGCTCCCGGACGAGCAGCCGCTGTACGACGAGGAGGGGGAGGGCATGGCGGAGGTCGACTGGGACCTCGTGTACGTCGAGGACACGGGCGACGTCCTGCTCATCTGCTACGCGACGCACGACCGCTCCCCAGGCGCCAAGGGCAAGGGCAAGAGACGCGCGGATCGGTGGGCGTACGAGCAGCGGTTCCTCTTGCGGCGGAGGGAGTGGGACGAAGAGGACCGGTGAGTTTCGTGTTCTTTCGTATGGTTTGGGCTGGCCGTGACTGATCTACGGCTCG
This sequence comes from Polyporus arcularius HHB13444, assembly GCA_004369055.1. Classification (NCBI taxonomy): domain Eukaryota; kingdom Fungi; phylum Basidiomycota; class Agaricomycetes; order Polyporales; family Polyporaceae; genus Polyporus; species Polyporus arcularius. The sequence continues at coordinate 39,451 of ML210995.1, read as the reverse complement.
TGCAGAGATACACCGGGATTGTGGCCTATGGTTGCGGTGTCGCACCAGATGACAATCAAGCCTCTGCTGGGTCCTTAGATCTTAGACTTGACACCTGCTGCTATGTGCTTTGCATGCATCTTGTTACCTTGTGTGCAAGGTCACCCGGAGTGTCATATTGAAGCCTGAATCGTCAACGCGTGTTTCTCCGACGGGCGCTCCGATCGCTCCCGCATCGGCGTTGCAGTTGCTCAACGGGTTTTGCCCTGTGCAGTTGCTCTTCTACGTACCTGCACTGAGCTGCCTTCTTACTCTCAGCCTCAATATCCAATCTCATTATAACTGTAAGACGATAGCCTCGATACCGCTCAAATGACCTTTTGACTTACTGGCCATGGGCCGCCTCGCAGCTCTATCTCGCGGAATAAGTACCGTGTCGCAAGTGAGGCACATCAGGTAGATCAAGAGGGCTGGAAGGTTTTTCCATTCGATATTGACCACTTATTTTCGTCGATTCTCTTCTGCAGATTGCGTGTTCTGACTGAGCTAGGAACCCCACCGCCTCCGGGTCATACCCACAGAGAGGCAGAAGCGCCGTCGAGCCGGAGCATTGGGCTTGACCGAACCTATAGAGCACTGCACCAGATTCCGAAGCGGCCGGCTCCACGATTCGGACAGTATACAAGTCGGATCCAGGTTGCAGGCTGCCTGCAAGGCTACTAAAGGTGCGGAAGCAACTCCATCACGGTCGAGGGGCAAGAAATCATTCTACGCTGACACACCAAATGCGTCCGGGCTACTGTATGGAGTGGGCGTCAAGCTCTACTCGGATGGTTTGGCGTGACTTTGTCTAGGGACTATGTAGGTCCATGCCCCAGGTCCACGCAGGTCCGTCACGCGGTGGTGGCGAGCAACTGCACAGAAATGCGGCACACTGTCACCAGTGGCTGCACGCAATCTAAGATCACGAGTATCCTCGGTGTTACCCACGGCATGCAACGCCGTTACTCCTACACCTCGGGCTGTCGTCAAGGACAATTCCAGTGGACCGGTGACCGTGTCTTTTCCAGCTAGTTTGCGGGACCGGAGACGGTCAGATTGCCTTACACATTTAACCTGACGATCCTCGTTCAGGATCCTGACTGCCGCTGTTCCGGGAGTTGCTGCCCCACACCCGTCCAGTCATAGTGCAAGAGCCCGTGCAAAGAGACTGAGAATGAGCTCGTCGGTACGGTGCCGGCGGGGGCCGTCACCCATCCGTGCCCTCGTCGCCGCCAGCGGAGAGGCGCAGTCATATCGTGTCACCGTGTGAATATCGTGTGCAGCCTTCTCATATACACGTCACTGGTAGGAGTGGGGGATCGTACTGCTGTCGGTTTCTCTGACACCGAAAAGTGGCTCAGCGATGGGTGCTGGGCAACGATTGCGGTCTCTTGACTCGTTCGATTGCTTGGGTTGTCATGTTGTTGAGTACTTAAGTATATTTGTCGGTACTCACCTAGTACGTAGCAGCGGGAACAATGAATGAATACGATTCAGGAGAATGGCAACGACTCTCAAGTTTCGCTGGATGCTTGATACTGTACATGCATGGCTCTCTCCGCACAGTCCGAGTCCGCACACAAGGTACATGCCGCCCGGCGGCGCTTCCCTAGTATCTTGGTTAGCCATATCTCTTCCCGATATTGCCGTAGCATAGTGAATTTCGTTCTTGGTGGCCTCTTGAAGGCTTGACGCTTGACGCGAGATATACTGCTGCAGTGGAGTGATGATATTGCATTTCTGTGCTTCTACGTAGACGTACACCCGACGCGAGTATGCGACAGACCAGAGATAGTGATGGAACGAGTGGAGGCCCGAGGGGAGGAGAGAGAAGGTCATATCAACATTGATCAAGCCAAAGGAGAGCTGACGATCAGGGCTCGCGCTGGATGAGAGATGACGACCCCAAGGGAGTGTGTAGGAAGTGGCAAAGGGGAGGAAACAAGCCGATAATGAAGCTAAACAATTCCGAGTCCGTCACGGGGATTACGATGTTGAACAAACTATTATGTGAGAAGAGAAGAGGAGATGAAGGAAGGGGTTGCATATATCCACGTATCGACGTCTCGTACACCGCCCGCGGCCCACGCAATGCTCATGCCATCAGCAACGCATGCACACCCGCATACCCGAGGGGACCCAGTGCCACATCCCCAGCGATGCGTGGCGAGCAACACGACAAGGTCAATTGCTAGACGACATGCGAGAGACGACCAGTGCAAGGGCGAGGACCACGCCCCAGCGCCATTTCTCCCAGATCATCTGTCGGACGGACGCCGTCCAGCTCTGCGCAGCGTCTGCAGCCGCGCCGGGCGTTGTTCGCGCTACCGCTTTGTCCGCCGGCGCGCCTGCCGCTGCCGGCTTGGCTGGAGATGGTCCAGGAGCAACGACGGGTGCAGCGGCAGGGGTAGGGTTGGTGGCGGGCGTTGATGCGGCGGAAGAAGCGGGGGCAGAAGGTGCAGGTGCTGGGGACGTCCCACGCTCCTTTTGTGCCATGTTGGGAACGTCTCGCATTGCAGGTGTGCAGTACTGCAGAGTCAGCGTCAGCAACGTGATCCAGATGAGAACAAACGGGGGGCAGAAGGAACTTGATGAGATGCAGGATATGAACGCGATGGGACGCTATCGCAGCAAAGGAAGATGGTCTAACAGAGATGGCAAGGATGGATGGAGCTGAGCGGCGGCAAGTGAGGTGGAAGGGTACTTCGTCTTTCAAGATGAATGCCGCGCTCTTCGACGTTGACGGCGTGTGTGGGCATCAAAAGATCAACTCACCTCGGGGAATGCTTCCTTGAACCGTTTCTGTTGTATATTCCATGAGTGGCTCCGGGCGGCATACACGCGCTTCTCCGCATCGGTTGTGGTGACCGAGCCGGTGGTCATCTCATCTGAGAGCATGAACGATAGCAAACCGGTCAATCTGTCGGATGGGTGTGTGATGCGGATGCGATAATACAAAGTTAGATGAGCCAGACCGTGTCAGTGAGGCGGAACGTACATAGTCGCTACACTCCACGCGGGATTCCACTGATTTGCAGCAGCGGATAAGCAAGAATTCGGGGGTAAAATACGTCCGGAGGACACTCACAGAGCCAGGGTGGAAATCGGACATGGAGAAACAGATCTTCTTGTCTGGTTGGAAGCGGCCAGACGGAGTCAACATCTGCAGGAAAGTCAGGCCGGAAGGTCGCGCGGAGGTATATGCACGCACCTTGATTCCGGGGGGCTTAAACGGGTACTCTGGAGGGAAGAGGAGGACACCATGGTACTCTCCGCCAGCGAAGGGCGAGTCTGGAGGGCCTCGCTGCAGCACATGTAAGTCCGGGAGAGCTCAGCTCAACTTGCCGCTTACAATGATGTAATTCCCTGCAGCGAGAGCAATCAAGACATGTCGACCATGCTATCAAGGTGTTACTCACAATGCAGGATGTTCTTCTCATCGGGGGCAGCCCAGACGAACGGAGGAGGCTCCCTCTGCATGGCGATGTACTCCTTGCTAAGCTGTGAACCGGTAAGCCACAGTCAGGCACCCGAGAGAACGTTGCCGGCGACGCACTCGCTTGTATGCAGCCTTGCTAGCCATGATTGACGGCGCGGGCGATGAGGAAGACGGTGTCGAGGGAGGAGAGGTGGTGGTTTGTGTGAAGGGCGAGTGCGGGCACTGCGCACTGTAACGGTCAGTGCACGTGGCTTTACATAGACACAGTGGCGCCGTCCCCAGCCTTGTCCGAGACGACGACGACGACAACGACAGTCTTTGCTTCCCATCCCCGCTCGGCCCTGCATGTTCGTCTGCTCAACAGCGTTCACTTCTCGCCACGGACTCCAGTGAATAGCCGGCTTGCACACGCAAGCATCGTTTCTCTTCCGGATACCAGCGTGCCCACTGTCGTTTGATTCTTCTCGCATCTACGAACGCAACAAAGCACGGCGCAGAAGGGGTCCTTTGCGGCGCTGGTTAGCAGCCCGAGCTTGATGGTGAGCTCGCACCTCTGGATTCGCGCCACGCACTGGAACCATCATGCCGAGTACGTCACGTTCGAGTCCACCCTGTCTTCCAACTAGACCCCGGCATCTCACATCTCTGTCCACAGTTGACTTGCGCCGCCATAGGGAGCGCTGTGATGTCTATGCTGCATTCTTTGTCTGCCGGAATAGCTTCCATCATCACCTCATGTACCGCCCAAGATTGAAAGCTTTTGGCACATGAATGGGTTTGGGGCAGGCATGGATACGGCGATAGCCTCGGTAAGTCTCTGCGCTTTTGCTCGAGATCAGGCGCGACGAAGCACAATGGCCGGAAGATCTTGTCTCTGCCTCCACTTCGTAGATGTGGGACGTGGACACGGGCACAAAGGCGATACTCAAACTTCCGTTCGTCAGGCTCCAGACATGGGTCTAGCTCATGCCAGCGGTATGTCGGGAGCGGCTGAGCGGCGTCGGCGCCTCGAGGTGCATTGCCAATCGACAGACATCCCGCAGTACTGAAGCCACCTCCCACAGAGCAACGCATATTCGCGCGCCTTAGATCGCTACTCTCATCCAGAAGCTACCCAGCTTTGACTCAGCTCTAGTCACACTCCTCACTGTCGATATGTACCACCACCCCATCTCTTTCCGCAGGCAGTTTCCGATCGAGGTTCAAGAGAAAATCATCGATCAGCTTCGCCACGACATCTGGCCCCTCCGCTCGTGCGCGTTGACATGCCAGGCGTGGCATGTTCGTAGTCGGTTCCACCTCTTTCAAGACATCCATGTCCGCAGTCTTGAGCAGCTCAATGAGATATGCTCCTATCTTCGTGCCCACGAGTCCCTTCGACCCATCGTGCAGTCGATCGTAATTGAGTCGGAATTGCCCTCGATATCTGGGCCATCGTGGGACAAACCCGTCCTTCCGGTCTCTGACCTGGTCTGCGCACCGTTATTGAACCAATTACCGAATCTACGTCGCTGCCAGTTGCGCCAAATCAGGAGGCGTCTTATCCACCCGGTCGCATTCCATCCCTCTATGCTCACGTACCTCAAAATTCATTCGTGCATCGAAACTCTCAGCCTAACCGGCACTATATCCTCGACTCCTACGCTGCTCATCGAGGTGCTCACTTCCCTGCCAAGTTGAAACATCTCATTTGCGACCATCTCGACGTCGGTAGAACAACACAGGATTTTGCTCAAGCTGTCGAGCTTGGCCCAGCGTATGCTAGAAAGCCCGCGAAACTTCGCAGTGTAGTGGTACGTGTCATATTGTTGCCCTGGTTTTTGCTACACAGGCGGCTGATGCATTAGGTCCGCAATTCCCAATTTGCTGATGTCCAGGCGTTTCTTCCTCTCGCTGGGGGCACAGTAGAGTACCTAGTACTCGATCTTGCGGTTGCGAACAGTCGAGATCTCTCCCAAAGCTCAGAGATATACAGGGCTGCTCTCTCTCTCTCGTCAGCTCTTTGGAGATACACGTGCATTTATCTGACAGGGAAGGCGAAGAATATCCTAACATCATCGGCTGTATCGACCATCTTTTGCCCGTATTCATGCCTCGTGCACTCCAGGACATGCAGATTGTGTTCCTTCGTATCGACTACATCGGCTCTTACAAAAACCTGCCAGTACCGCCGTGCTCGCCTCCCTCCAACAGACCGTCCTTGACCGTCATCTGAAGTCCGTCACTTTCACCGCCGCGGGCACCGAGCGGCGGCAACGCTCTATGTTCACCCGGGACCTTCTCAAGCAGAGCTTCCCTGCTTTGTTTGAGCGAGAAATGGCGAAGGCTGCCTTTCCTGAAGGTGGGTACCCCTTAACAACGTCCCCGATGCTGCCCCTCATACACACCCCAGCCCACATCGGTCACGAGTCACCCGTTCATACTATTGTGGTCTCTCCCGACGGGCTGTGGGTGGCCAGCGCTGCTGATGATGACTCCGTTCTCCTGTGGTGCGCAGAGGATGGCTCGGTCGTCGACGTCTGGAACGTGCCGCCCATCCGTGGCTTGATGTTCAATTCGGAGAGTCGAGACCTCACCATCTGCAGCAGAGATCGGTTGTTTGTCCGGGATATGAAGCCCCCCTTCAAGATCGTGGCGGAGACACCTTTTGAACCGGAAGCAGACACCTGCGCCTGGTCGCCAGACGGAACGTTGGGCGTGCTTTCAGGGTATCCTTACTCTGAGGTCTTTCGTATTCGCGCCATCAGGACGGGAACACTAGAGGCAGTGTCCGATTATCAACTCACGCTGCCTCATCGTCGCAGCGCTATCTAGGGAGACACGAGGCCTGTTTTCTCTCACGACAGTCGCCGGTTGTTGTTCACACAGAGCGCAGCAGACAGGATCGAGGACTCCGCGGAGGAATCGGAATCATTCCTCAGCACCCCCTCGGAAGTTGATGAACCACGGCGCCCCCGTCTTCGACTCGAAATTCAACCCCGTTGACTCTGCACAGGTCTTCTTGACTTCAGGTGACGGTGCCATTCAGGTCCGGGACGTAGCGTCCGGCGCCGTCCTGGTTACTCTGGGAGGAGGAGAGAAAATGGGGATGCCTTTGTGGCCACTGTACTCGCCGGATGGCACCCGCGTTGCGACCGTATCGCGACGCCAAAACGACCGCTTGTGTAACATGAAGACCGGCACCGTCCTGAATACGATAGAGAGCCCACGGGCGTCGTGGGTGTCTTTCTCTGCCGACGGGTCTCGGATACTGTCGACATCGCCCGATGCACCAGCGCAGCTCTGGGATACACGCACAGGACAGCCCGTCCTATCCCTGGTCGCGCATATCAACCCGGTCGAGGCTGCCTCCTTTTCGCCGGACGGCCGATACATCGTACTCGGCTACGAGGATGGGACGGTACGCCTGTGGAGCGCCGAGGACGGGACCTGCCTCGCGATACTCACGGAGCACGTCGCACCCGTGACTCGGTTGGCATTCTCTCTTGACGGGGAGATTATGTGCTCTGCGGCGAAGGATGGAACGGTCTGCATTCGGCATTTACGCGCGATATTGCAGCACTGAGGTCCTCGCGATGGTGCACAGTCTGTGAGTGCAATTATATAGCGGTGGTTACAAGGATAATAAAGGCTAACGCGATGCTTCAGAGGAGGGCGCTGCATGCGGCCTCGAGTCTCGCGTTATCTGCACTACGTACGACTTCCTGTGCCTCACATTGCATTTCGAAATACTTGCGATCTGCGCGGAGACGGGTCCAACTCCCTTTCAGCTCGAAACTCGGATGCGTCAACGCGCCGGTGTCGGCATGCTCCCACTACCTCCACAATGCAACCTGCCATCTACAGACCGCCGCCGCTAGCGGTCAAGAGTCCTTCGACAGGGTGTCAAGAGAGCTCCCAGACAGTCTCGGTCGAACTTCAAGCGCGACGTGGCCAGAGGCTCGACCTCTTGAGACCTGCATGGAGGCAGTGCGGGGTCGTGTGATACATGTCCGCCCCGGCGTCCTTGAAATCGTAATGTAGGACGCAAGTCTCTCTTGCACCAAGCGGCCAATGCCACAACTACTTCCGCCGAGTTCTACTCATCCAGCACGTGGGTGTAGCGAAATGTCGCCATCACGAAAGAACATGCGAGGTCGACCTTGTACTAGTACTTGAAGACAAGGCAAGAGACGATGAGGCAGTTGCTCCGGGCATATGCCTGAATAGGCTGCTGTCGTACTTGTGTTGCATGCAGCATCAAACTCAATTCACTGGTGACATGTCGGTCGGTGCTTATAGCCGCCGCCTTCCAAGTACTTATCACTACATCGCCGCCGCCGATCGAAGGACATCCCATCTTCCTGGCAACCAACAACTCTTCGTCCCTGCCGCCTTGCATTCCTCGCCGACACTCCTCCTCCCTATAATGCCCCACTCTCACATTCCTTTTGGCAGGCAGTTTCCGCTCGAGCTTATCGAGAGAATCATCGATCAGCTCCGCCACGACGTTTGGTCTCTCCGCTCGTGCGCGCTGACATGCCGCGCGTGGCGTATCCGCGGTCGATTCCACCTTCTCCGAGCGATCCAAGTCCTTGGTCCTAAGCAGCTTGACGAAATATGCTCCTTCCTCCGCGGCCACGAATTCGTTCGTCCTCTTGTTCAGTCAATTTATATCAACTCGGACATGCGCCCCCTACATGGCGCGGCCCGTGCGGGGTGGGATCATCCCAATTTCATTGTCTCCGACCTTCTCTGCACACCATTATTGAGTCAGCTTCCCAACTTACGTTGCTGCAAGTTGCGTAGCGGATGGGGCGATGTTCGTCCAGTTGCTTTCCACCCCTCTATCCTCACATACCTCAAAGCCTGCTTGTCCATCAACACCCTCTGTCTATACAACATGACCTTCTGGAGTTCCAGTGTGTTCATTGGACTCTTGACTTCCTTGCCAGGGTTGAAGCATCTTGTATGCCACGATATCAATATCGGAAGCGCAAGACAAGGCTCTGGTCAAGTTGTCGGCGAGTTCGGTCCTGTATACTATACTAGAAGGCCTCCGAAACTCCGTAGTCTGGTGGTACGTCGCATGCCGTTGTTCCGAGTATGGCGCACAGACCATTCATACGAGCTCCAGGTCCGCAGCCTCACGGATATACAGTCCTTACTGTCAGTGGCCAGTGCAGGGGACAGCGTGGAGCGTCTTGTACTGGATACCGCGCACTGGCCAGCCATTGACTCGATTACCTCCCATTACCTGCAGAGAATCCACGCCGCCCTCGCGAGTGTGAGCTTTCTGGAGATTCATGTGCACCTGCCACCTGCTAGTAACACCGAAGGCGAAATTCTGAACACCATCAATTGTGTCAAGCGTGTTCTTCCTGACACGCTGCAGGACATGCTGGTTGTATTTCACGGTTCTTCATATCGCGTACACCGCCTTCTACGAAATGCCGTGGTGCTCGCCTCCCTCCAGCAGATCATACTTGGCCTTTCCGAACTGAGATCGGTGACATTCACTGCCCCCACCGCCCATGAAAGCCAACGCTATACGTTGACCAGGGAACTTCTCATGAAGAGTTTTCCGGTCTTGTATGGACAAAATATCGCGAAGGCTCTCTTTCCTAAAGGTGTGTACCCTTCAAATTCGCGCAACATTACCGGTGTACTTAGTATTCATTACATGTTCAACAACGATGCAGGTCACATTGGTCACGAGTCATTCGTTCGTACCTTGCTGGTCTCTCCAGATGGGCTTTGGGTGGCGAGCGCTGACGGGGACTCCGTCATCCTGTGGCGCGCGGAGGACGGCTTGCTCGTCAAGGACTGGAATGTCCCCGTCTACAGTGGCATGATATTCACACCAGAGAGCCGACGCTTAGCCATCTGCAGCGGGGATCGATTGGTTGTGCGGGAGATGCAGCACCCGTTCGAGATCGTGGCCGAGACACCTACAGAAGCAAACAGCAGTTGCAATTGGTCGCCTGACAGATCACTGTACGCAACGGGGTCGGAGGACGATCATGAGGTCTTCCACATCCGCATTCACAGCACTCGGACATCGGAGGCAATGTCGCATCATCTATTCCCACTCTATCCTAAACTGCAGGACATGCGTCTCACTGGCAGGAGTAGGACTTCCGGAAGTATTAACGGGGCCCGCTTCTCTCATGACAGTCGTCGGCTGCTATTTACGTACTGGTACTTGAGGACTGACGACGAAGCTGAGTCGGTCTCCTGGATCTGTGATGTATACTCCACAGCACCCCCTCGGAAGTTGATGAACCATGGCCTTCCCGTCACCAACTCCAGATTCAACCCGACAGACTCTACGCAGGTCTTCATACTATTGCAAGACGGCACCTTCCAGGTCCGGGATGTATTGTCCGGTACTACCTTAACCATTGTGAGCCCCGGAGAAGAGCCGGGCTACCGCTGGCCACTGTACTCCCCGGATGGGAGGCACTTTGCGACCGTACTGACAGAAGGAACTATCCGTCTGTACAATGTGGAGACCGGCGCCGCACTGATGACGCTAACACGGCTAAGCAGGGTGTCCTTGGGCCCTTGCTCGTCCGATGGGACGCGGATACTATTGATATCCCCCGATACACCAGCTCAACTCTGGGACTCACGCACAGAACAGCCCCGGGTGCTGTCCCTGGCCGCGCATATCAACATGGTTGAGGCTTCCGCCTTCTCTCCAGATGGCCGATATATTGCAACCGGGTACGAGGATGGCACTGTGCGCCTGTGGAGGGCGGAGGATGGGACCTGTATCGCGATATTGACGGAGCATGTTGCATGCGTGACTCACGTCGTCTGCTTTGAAGACGGGGAGACGTTGTGCTCTGCAGCTAAGGATGGAACGGTACACATTCGACGCTTGCGCGCACTGCTCAGTGATCACTCTCATGCTGACGTGAGTTCATTGCACGACAATTTGTGACGCGGCGCACGAGGCTAACGCGAGTCTGCAGGTCACGAAGACTTAGCCTACTCTTAGGCGGCGACCTTTCCCCTTGAAGTTCGCATTGTCCATGCCGACTCCGTCTCTTCAATGTTTTTAATGGCCATGATCTTGCGTTCAGATGGGTCGGTTTTCCTCAGACACAATTCCACGGTGAATTGCTGCCCATCCCATCCACATCCCTAGCATGGCGCACAAACGCCTTTTACAAATTTGCGCACTATGGACTGGCCCTCTCGTCTCTTGCAGTCGCTCGCCGACCCCGCTAGCTGCTTCACGCTTGTTCCTTCCAGAAACTATGGCCGGCCCGACATAGGCGCATCACGCGCATATGGAAGTGTTGGATGCTGGGAAAGCTCGCGGACAGTCACGGGGAAACCGCCGCAGTGCACCAGGCAAGGTGAAGCCGCACCGTGCTCCCGCAAGTGTTACTTAGGTAGCCTCCGAAGTACTTACTACTGGTACTAAGTAATACCGCTTACGTTTGGGTGGATTGCATGGGTCTATGGAGTATGAACTGTGCGATATCCATGCTTTGCTATATGTCACCATATGTCTGCTTGAAGGTTGCACGCGGAAGTGTGTGGTTGAATCGTCGCTAGCGTCGACGGTCGGCGGCTGCCGAAGCGCCTCCGGACCGCGGACCCGCCGGTCTTGAGCTCATCGTTGTGGACCATGTCGACCTCAAGCACTATCATGTCTCTCACGCTTGGATTCTTTCCTCTCGACCGTCACGAAGAACACGGGCTCCCAGTACTTACCCGCTCGCCATGCGTTCCGACGACAGGATCGACTTACGTCTTTGCCGACTCCTTGGACGTGAGGAAGTTCAAGTTGATTCGCGCTCCGGCAGGACCGTGACGGATGATCACTCTGCACCGACGATGGAGGAGAAGAGAGCCTTGCGTGCTTTGTACGCTCTCAAGGAGCAAGTGTACTCTCGAGACACGGAGCTCGGCAACCCGAGCATGCATCTCATTCGGCCAAGCGGTACTCGGGTCTACATCTCCCTGGTCCTTATATCCGCGCTCGGTCTGTCGCTCTTCTACTTATTCGCTCGCAGCCCACACTTCGGCCCATGCGGATCGACTGTCACTCGTACACACCATATCTCGGAGGAGGTGTGTCCACAGACAACCGCAATCGCGCCCGAGAGGAATCGCGCGATCCTCGACGCGTTGGAGGAACAGTATCAGACGGAGTGGTTTAAACTGCAGGCATACGAGTCTCTTGGAGGCGCAATACGTGTACCGTGCGTGGTTTTCGTCGCGTCATATTTGCGTCTCTGACAAATAGGACAGTACTGTGGCGTATGACGACCTCGCGCCTCCTGGCCAGGATGAGCGGTGGGAGATCTTCGGTCAACTACACGCGTACCTTACGGACCGCTTTCCTTTAGTGTGCGTACTCCCAGTGATTTAGTTCCAGCTATCGCGAACAACTCCATCCGCCACAGACACGCGAGTCTACGCAAGACTCACGTCAACAAGTATGCTCTCGTATACCACTGGCAAGGCAGTGACGACTCCCTCAAGCCTGCTCTTTTGACTGCCCATCAGGGTCAGTAAATCCGCGCTCCTTAGATCTTTGTCTCACATCTGCGCGTGGATCAGACGTTGTTCCCGTGGAACCATTGACAGTCAACCAGTGGAACCACCCTCCGTTCTCGGGTTACTACGGTGGTACGTCCGTACTCTCATTTCTGGAAGTCAGAGCTTTTCTAAAACCAAAACCTAGGAGAGTACATCTGGGGCAGGGGTAGTTGTGACGACAAACCCGGTCTCATTGGTACCCTGTGCGTAACCCTAAGCCACGTCGTAAGACCAAAACTTACCGCTCGGTCATTGTAGAACGGCCGTTGAGGAGTTGTTGCGCGCAGGCTTCACACCCACTCGGACTGTTGTTCTGGCGTATGGTATTGATGAGGAACGCGGTGGCATCTCGGTGAGTACCAGAGCATGATGGTGATGTTTGTGTTGACACCTTTCACAGGGCGCGACAGCTATCCGCGACTACCTCCTGGCCACGTATGGAGAGTATGCTTTCTCCATTCTGGTAGATGAGGGAGGTGAGTCGACTGCACTTACGTGACGATAGCGAGTATGCCTGATAGCCGGGACTTCTGCAGGAGGATACGGGGTCTCCGACGATGTCATCATGGTCACTCCTGGAGTAGCAGAGAAGGGCAAGTTCGACGTACGCTTTGCGATCTCTGCACCAGGTGGCCACTCCAGCATTCCCCCGGAACATACGGTACGTCGAACATGTGTATCACCATCACTGCTACTGACCTACTCTACCCCAGAGCATCGGCCTCCTTGCAGCCGTCATTAAGCAGCTCGAGGACAACTCGCACACCGCACACCTCAATCGCTCTGGCATCTACTACAACCAACTTCAATGCCGTGCGGCACACGATCCATCCCTCTCCGACGACTTGCGCTCACTCATTACCCGCTCGCGCAAGTCCGACAGGGCGTTGCACGCGCTCGAGTCGCACCTTGCGAAGACCGACCGTCTCTATCCGGCACTCGCGGGTACCACTCAAGCAGCAGACGTCGTCCGCGGAGGCGTGAAGACCAACGCTCTGCCTGAACAGGCAGAGGTCATCGTTAACCACCGCGTGGACATCCACAGTTCCATCGCCGCACTTCAAGCGCGCATCGCGGGTGTTGTGAAGCCGTTGGTGAAGCAGTACGGGCTCGAACTCGACGCGTTCGGCTTGTATAAGGAGATCCTCAAGGACGGTGAGGCGAGCGGAGTGCTTCGTATCACGGACGCCTGGGGTACTGCGCTCGAGCCTGCCCCCATCACCCCGATGGGCGACAGTGGTCCGTTCAAGCTACTTTCAGGGACGATTATCGGCGTGTTGGGCGCGTCGAACCGGACTGGGTACGACAGGAAGGTTTTCGTTGCGCCGTCCATGTCCACCGGTAACACGGGTATGCATTGTGTGCTGTCCCTTGGCTGAATCATGTAACTCACGAGTGACTCCTAGATACTAAGCACTACTGGAAGCTGACCAAGCACATATTCCGCTATGGCCATATGAACGGCGGCGACTCGTACAACGGCGCGCACACTATCAACGAAGGTGTGTGGTTGCATTCCGCCGTGAGGCAGCCACTGACTTTGCACGCTTCTAGCGGTTCGAGGAGAGGGCTTCCTCGAGATCATCCGGTTCTTCACCTGGGTGATCCTGAACGCGGACGAGTCGACCCTCATGGATTGAGTGGTTTCTTGCTACACGTAGCATATAGCACCGCTTCCTGCGAATCATATACCGAACGATCGTCGGTGCCGCGCGACTTCGTGGCGCTGCTGCATGAGCAACCCTCCGTATGAACGTCCTGAGAGTGATCGTCGAAGGAATGATCGACGCCTGGTGACGTGCATTGTCGAAGGCATGATCGTCCCCTCTCGGACATCGGGACGACTCTGGCAGAGAATACAGCTGGTGAGCAAGGATTTCGCCTTCCATTGACTATACTCATAAGTAGAGAGGTCTACCCATGTCCATGGCAAGGCATCCAACGAGCTGTACAAGGCATGTCGCCTGTAGTTGGACGGGGCCGGGGCTGTACTACTGCCATGGCTGACCTCATGAAACCATCCGTCGAACCCAGAGTGGAGGATCGATCCGACCACGGCGTTCCTCGCCGAGGGCCTGTCTATCATTTTTGGTCGCATGCGTCCGGACGAGCGAGATCGTTGGTTCGTAAGTCCGTGCTCCTTTCTGTCAAATGCTCCGGTCTACGGTCTACCTTCTCAAAATCTCGCGCAAGGTCTGTGAGAGGGCTCTGCGCTCAGGAGGTTCAGGTCCTAGTTGACCGGAATCCAGGCACCGCACGGCACCGGGGCCGCGGTCGAGCGTACATGTACACGGGATATGTCATGGCGCCACGCTCGAGGATGCTTAAGACATGTCGTACGGTGTACTGGTAGAGTCCGATGCATGTCGTTCGTCTATGCCGAACTCATTACCCTTCAATAGCAACGAGTGTGAAACTGGAACCTACTCTGGCCGCTGTCGGCACTCGCGACCTCTACCAATACTATCACCTTCGATGACATCTAAGCGTAGTCTCGCCGCATTAGCCTCGACCGTCAAGTTTTAGTCATATATTGAAACTGGGACGCAGCACTCAACCCCAGCTCGCCGCTAGTGACAGCGGGTATGACATGCGTGTGTTTACTAAACCTGTTACCGAAGACCCGTACATGGGTATAGGAGTATTGTCAGTGTGAGCAGATTCGGGCATTGTACCTTGCGGACTTCATGTTCCCCGTCGTAGCGCTGGCCCATCTTGGCGTGCCCAGAGAATCAGACGACAATGGGGTACAGCTTCTCAGTACCAAATTGTGCGACAGCGTACTTATACTCTTCAGGACGATGGAAGTATGTTTTGCTGGTGAGACTTCGACTTTTCTGATTCGACTGTCGAGGTCCGAGGATCTGTGAGCTGGCTACGAAAAGTCATAATCGGCGACGTAAATATCAGGCACAACGTCCGTCGGAGACATGAGCGGAGCAGTGTCGGGGGCTGAACCCGTGCCGACGGCCGGAGGGCCGGGCCAGGGAAGGCTAGCATACTGTCCTCCATCTCGTGCTCGCCGTCCATCTCGACCCTCTCTACAACGATCGCCACGACGTCAAGGGCCTCGCCGTGCGCTGCGCGTGCGCCCTCTCCCTCTTTCTAATCTGCAACACTCCGTCGCTCTCAGCTTGCCATGCAGCCGTCAGAACTCGAGATACAACGCGAGGTCGAAGCTCTCCGTGACATCAGACGGCGGTCGACCGCGCAAGGCGGCCCCGGCTCCCTCATTCTCGACCCCGATCTGCCCAGCGACGCGTCTCGCGAACAGGCCTACTGGACACCGACGGACGACTCGAGCAGCAGCTCGCACGACAGTCATTCTGAGACTAGCTCCGCCGCAACCCACGACGATCCTTTCAGTCTCTTCTGGGTACCTGCACGTATTCACCCCGAGCTCGCACCGAAGGAGTTCAAGGAGTTCCTGCAGGAACATTCACGCGCCGCCCCGGATGGTGCACCAGCAGCCGCCCCCGGGCGATCGAACTCGGTGGGACTCTCGGGACTGGGGAGGAAGCGGTCAATGTTGAGCAGGCAGTACAAGCCTTCTGCCAACGATGGCGTGGGTGACGAGGAAGAACAGGTGGTGCCTCTGCGGCGGAAACGGACGAGCTACGCTCCCCCTGTCCCGCAGTTGACAATCAACGACCTGCAGAAGCTGGAGGAGCTTGCAGAGGAGGCCTCCAGAAGCGATGATCCCTCGAGGCTCCGTAGTGTCTTGCGACGGAGCCTCAGCTTGAACATCGCTCCCTCCGGTGCGTCACTTCTATGGTGCTGTCTCGTCCTGCGTTGCCGACTTAGACGTTGCAGTGATCGACCAAATGGATGATATCAGAGATCCAGGGGAAGACGTCGATTCCCCTATCATCGTCCCTGCCCCAGGCCAGATTCTCCGTCGTACCGCTCGGACAAAGATTCGTAAGCCTGGTACGGGAGAAGGCGCGCATCGGTTCACTGGTCGCAGTCGGAGGAAATCAATCGGACGCTCCGCGACTTTGGAGCCTCGCTCATCCAGCGATCTGTCCTCGAGCGACCATGGTGACATTGATACCATTCGCCATGTACCCAAGGGAACTGACGACGTACCCGCCGTGCCACCACTTCCTCGACCCGAGTCATATAGTTTAGAAACTGCCATCTACGATGCATACGTGCGAGAAGATGCTGACCGCGACGTCGCTGTTGTCGAAGATCCCGCGCTGTCCAGGAGTCCTGACATCGTGACGAGCTACGTGCCGGACGCTGGCCACCTCGTCCACGAACCTGAACACGACGAGCCGGAACCATCGCCCACACCTACGCTCACACCGACAGGCCCGCTTCTCCAACACCCTCAGCCCCAACGAGCTCTCGCTCCCCCGTCGTCAGATTCACCTATACCACAGCGCACCCCCTCTCCCTCTACTCCATCCGCATCCACGCCCGACCTCACGACCTCACCCTCTACGTCAGAGAGCTTCCAGCAGCGTCCTTCCCTCCAGGGTACCCCATCTTATCGTCCACCATCGCCGACTCATTCTGAGCATCGACGCGAAAAGGACAAGAAGGGACTGTTCGGCAAGTGGGGCGGCGACAAGGGTGGGAAGAAGCATAAGGAGAAGGGGCACGACCGTGAAAAAGAGAAGGATGGCAGCTTCTTCGGGTCGTTGTTTGGCTCGAAGAAGAAGCAGGAAGACCCGCAGACGGTGACCTCGAACGCGGCGGGTCGCGAGGCTGCAGCGGCTCTATTAGGCGCGTCCAAGTCGTCGAAGAACTACGTCCCTCCCCCGTCCCCGCAGCTGGGCATGTATGCGCGCTACCCCATCCATGTCGAACGCGCCATCTACCGTCTCAGCCACATCAAGCTTGCAAATCCCCGTCGGCCTCTATACGAGCAGGTTCTCATCAGCAATCTGATGTTCTGGTACCTGGGCGTCATCAATAAGACCGGACAGAATGGCCAGGCGCAACCCCAGGGCCAGAACGCGAATGCTGGGGCCTCAGGCGCGCAGGCTGGCGCTGCAGGTGCCGCCCCAACAGACAAAGAGCGGGCGGAGAAAGAGAGGCGGGAGCAGGAAGAGAGGGAGAGGGCCGAGAAGGAGCGCGAGAAGCAGGAGAAGAAGGAAAGCCAGCGACGGGGCAGCCTGACGAAACCTGCACCGAGCGGGTCCCCTTCTCGCAGAGCGGAGACCCCCGTCCGCGGTCCACAATATGAGATGCAACATCGCGCGATGGAGCAAGGGTACAGCGGATACACACAACCGAATGGCGCTCCGCCGCCCGTCCGGACATCGTCTGCGCCGCCCCCACCGATGAATCCACGCTCACCGCCGCCACAGTCATCACAATACTCGACGCAGCTCGTCCAGCCGCAGCCACGGAGCCCGACTTCGGCAGGAAGCGCGAGTAGCCAGTACTACGACATGGGGGAGCCGTCGCAAGTACCAGCGCAGCAGTATCCCCTCGTCGCTACGGGTGCTCCCCAGCTCCCACCGGGTGCAATGCCTCCTGTTGCTGTTGAGCAGGGATGGGTGGCGCAGTCTGGTGTACCCGTGAATCGGTCATCATCGGTATCGCCGCCACAACAGTCGCCTCCGACCTCTCCTTCGCCCACTGGTTCACGGCGTCCGCGCTCCCCTCCGAACAACCGGTATACGCCTGCGCAGGAGAAGCAGCCGCAACTTCCAGGCCTGGGCGGTGGGAGGTCTCCTGGACGGTCGCTGTCGGCAACGGCTTTGCCGTCGCAGCCGATGGCTCCACTGAACGGGAAGGTGAAGAAGGTCATGAGCGCGCATGCGGTTCCGGCGAGGCAGTCGAGCGAGGACGAGGACGTGCCGCTCGCTATGTGGCAGCAACAACAGCGAAGAAAGGAATACTGAGCACTCACCGCTCCTTGGTTAGGTGGGCCCGGATTTTCTTCCCGTGTACATTTTTCTTAGGTATTGATGTGTCCATGCGTATTGGACTACCACCCTGCTCTTTACTCGTTTACGTTCCTTTGACATGTACTGCCCTCCATATACGGCGCCGCCGCACCACTTTCTCCCGCTGTCCCCGGTCCGTGCATCCCTGTTCTGTCCGTACTCTGTTGTGTTCTCAACCATTTAGAAAGTCTTCGCATAGGTAGTTCCCGCCGTCTCCTCCTGCCGTCCCCGTTGCGTATCATCCATCCTCTGCGCATCTCCGCTTCGCTCACGACCACCCCTAGCATTGACTATCAGCTCCGCATGCATAATCCTGTGCCTTGTTATCTCGGACACTCACATGTTTTTCTTTGTTTTCGGCACAACCGTAATCTACGAAACGCTCACTCAGGAATGGGCTCAGGATTGACTGCGTACATACTCGTCGCCCACCATCAAGACTGCTCTTACATTCAGTGCGGACTACACGACTCCCCGCCGAGAAGCGTTCTGGATGGCCTCGTCCGTACCGGGGCCCTGATACAGTGATAGCGACTAATCGTAGCACCCTCCATGACGTAGACGACGGTACCTTGCGAGAGACATACATATACTAGCTCTGTCACGCGTGGTTGCATTCGAAGCGTTCCGTCATGCTGTTGCATCGGCAGATGAAGTAGTAGTATGTCAAACCATAACATGAACGCTACTAGTACATGCGCCACCTATGGTCACGTCCTGTAGTCACCATTGATCCTCACGTATTCCTGTAATGCGTCCATGATGAGAGGCAGCCAGCGCAAGACAGACAAATGGCAGACTCACGTAGCTGAAGTCGCAAGTCCAATATTTTGCGCTTTCAGAGCCGAGCCCGAGTTCGACCTTGATCTCGAGGTCCTCCTGGGTGATGATCTCTTTCGCACGGGCCTCGTCGACCTTCTCGGGCTCGCCGTTCACGAGGAGAGGGAGGGGCGCAGTGCCGTCGGTGGGGATGAATGAGACGTTGACGCGGGACGGCTCGAGAGGCTGCGAGAGAGGGATCGATCCGGTGGCGGCGAGGATGCGTCCCCAGCTGCGGGCGCGAAGGCGTCAGTGCAATCCAGCACATTGTTGTGCTCACTCACTTGGCATCCTCTCCAAACAATGCAGTTTTGACGAGTGCGGAAGTCGAGATGCGCGACGCTACGGCATGCGCATCCTTATATGTCGGGGCGCCATCGACGGTGACGGTGACGAATTTGGTCGCGCCCTCTCCGTCGCGGACTACGAGCTGGGCGAGATCGGCGGCAAACGACGTGAGCTCCTGCTTGAAAGTCTCGTACGCCTGCGGATCACGCTCCTCATCGATCTCCGGCTCCCCGGCCGTGGTGGCGGCACCGTTGGCGAGCACGATGATGGTGTCGTTGGTGGACATGTCGCCGTCGACGCTGATCGAGTTGAAGCTCCGGTCCACCGCGTACGTCAGCGCAGACTGCAGGCTGCGCGGGGAGATCGCCGCGTCGGTGAGGATGCATCCGAGGAGCGTCGCGTGCAACTGTCCGCTCGGGGGGCCCATGTCGGGGTGGATCATGCCTGCGCCCTTGTCCATGCCTGCCAGGCGGTACGTCTTGCCGTTGATCTCGAACGTCCGCGCACGCAGCTTCGGGAACGTGTCCGTGGTCATGAATGCGCGTGCCGCACGCTCCCATGCCTGGAAGGTCGAGCCGAGCGTGCGGGCACCAGAGGGGACCTGGGCGCGGATGCCCTCGAGGATCTTCGCGATGGGGAGGGTCTGGCCGATGACGCCGGTGGACATGACGAGGGTCTCGCTGGCGGACTGCGGGTCGGGGAGGAGGGTGTCCGTGGCGCGTACCATCGCCCATGCGTCCTCCATGCCCTGCTTTCCGGTGACGGCGTTCGCGCATCCGCTGTTCACGACCACGGCGCGTGCGCGGCCGCCGTTCCGCTGCAGGACCTCCTGGGAGACGACGACGGGGGCGGCTTTGAATGCGTTGCGTGTGAAGCAGGCCGCTGCGCTGGTCGGACGAGAGGAGGTGGAGAGGATGACGGCGAGGTCGAGCAACTCGGGTTTCTTCTTCACGCCGCAGTGCAGTCCGGTGAGGACGTAACCCTTCGGGAACGCAGAGTCGGGCAGGGGCGCATGGAGATGGGTCTTTGAGGGGATTGCCTTCGTGACGATGGTCGTGGTAGACGAGGAAGAGAACCGCTTCCACACCGCGGGGACACCGCGCGCAGAGAACATGGTGGCAGAGGACACACCTGGAAGTAGGTCGAGTCACGTCGTATCAGGGCGAAATCAGAGTGAAATCAAGCTCAATCAAGTAGCAACTAGCTCGTATTTGAACACGAATGGCCCGTTCCAGAGTATATTTCCTGCGGTTCGAGCCCGTACGAGACATGACTTGTACGAGCAAAATGCGACTGGCTACTTACGAAAATAGCGGGCCGCACCGCGAGGATGTTCGCTCTCCCACCGCTCCGTTACTCCGCACGTCGAGTCGAGTGTCGCCGACGACTGAGTGCAGCGCTGGTCGCTGCGTCGGTGGTTAAGAAAAAGAGATAAACCTCGGACAAACTCGCGATTTTGTCGAAGTCCATCTTCCCACGCTCAGTATAAGCGCCACCGGCTACCGCCGTCCGGCGCCTGGCGAAGTCTGTCAATCCCTCGTCCACGCAGCAAGTCCCCGACACTCGACACCCGACCGACAAAACCATGGGATCTACGAGGTGAGACTATGATTCTGTGCTACAGGAAGGCATATTGTGGAGAAATGGAGGGGTTGAGGGACTGCAGGAGGCCAGGAATGGGTTGGATGCTGCTCGGGAGGATTGGATGACGGCGCTCTTCGATGGACACTCTGCAACTCCAGCTGGATCCCCCTGCCGCTTTCTCTGGCTCCTGAAACTTCGTCGACTGGATTGCTCATGTAGTGATGCTGCAGACTCTACTCGAAGGGCCGCGTCTTGGGCCACAAGCGCGGGAAGCGTAACACCCACCCCAACACCTCCCTCCTCCAGATCGAGGGTGTCGAGACAAAGGAGGAGGCGCAGTTCTACCTCGGCAAGGTGCGTCTGCCACAATGGTACACATGAGCTTGCGTAGGGCTCATGGACTGTATCTTATGCGTGCAGCGCGTGGCGTACGTTTACCGCGCAAAAAGGGAGATCCAGGGCTCCAAGGTCCGCGTAATCTGGGGGTGAGTCCTTGTCCATTTTGCACCTGCTCTGACTGGTACTGAATCTGCGCTTTGTGAAGCCGTGTCACCCGTCCTCACGGCAACAACGGTGTCGTAAAGGGCAAGTTCCGCTCAAACTTGCCCCCACACGCGTTCGGTGCAAGCGTCCGGGTGGTATGTACCATGTCCGCCTTGCCACAGGGAAATCTTGCTGACCGGGTGCCATGACTCCCGCAGATGCTTTACCCCTCCAACGTCTAAGCGTCACTCCCTGTTCCGTTTCGTCGTTTATACGCTCATGTATCGCAATACTATGACATGCCCCATGATTGCATCTCCCGCATTGTACCATCATCCTCTCAGTGTGCCGTTCGTCCGACATGTTTCGTGACCTGGGTATATGCGGCCGACGGACGAGGACGCGCGGGTCCACGGCCACTGTCGTGTAGTAGAGTAACAGAGCACAATTCCACCTGTTGGCCGACGTCTACGCATATGTACAATTCGCGTCTGGAGTTTTGGGGTCCGGTAAGGCGCCGATCGAGAGAGTTTTTGGCGTGCGTCCAATGTAGGATCCCCACAGCGCCATTACGTAATCCACAATAAGTTGGGGATGCAAGCTGTCGGGGATCTTAAGCTGCTCCCTCCGCTTTCTTCCTTCCCTTCGCCCTTGCTGCAGTCTCCTCGTCTCCCTTTCTCCCGCCATGTCCACTTACGACCATTCCCGAGTTGCCCAGTTCATCGGTGAGTCGTCCCCGACAGCATCAAGGTCGGAACGGACCGTGACCGTGATCGTAGGCGGCAACACCCTCGAAAAGGCTCCGTCTGGGCCAGTCACCGACTTCGTGAAGCAACATGGAGGACATACGGTCATCACGAAGGTGAGTTGTACTTCTTATGCGGATCCAAGAGTTCAGACATTGCGGGAGGAGGCGCGGAGTATGGCCAACCGGTGATGCGGAAGACGCGTCGCGCGTGAGCGCTACCAGACGCGTCACTAGAGATGCGTTGCAGCCATGCAGTCACTTCCTGCTACATATATCACGTCGACCGCACTGTTTTGCGGGAAGTTCAGCAGGGCGACGCGTGGACTGTGTGTGCACCCGGCTGTATGCGCGGCCCCAATCAATTACTCGCGCACTGTTCCACTATGCCTGCGTCTGTGCATGAGGTATTCATTCGCGTGCTATTTGTGTCACTTTGCCTTGCGCTCTATTTCTGAGCATCTCAGATCCTGACCAACCATCTTGCAGGTCCTTATTGCGAACAATGGTCGGCCCGTTACGTTCGTGCACCGAATCCCACTGACCTTGCTGTAGGTATCGCCGCCGTCAAGGAGATTCGCTCTATCCGGCAATGGAGCTATGAAACATTCGGCACGGAGCGTGCTGTCGAATTCACCGTCATGGCCACGCCAGAGGACCTGAAGATCAATGCGGAATATATCCGGATGGCGGATCGGTACGTCGAGGTGCCGGGAGGCTCGAACAACAACAACTACGCGAACGTCGAGCTCATCGTTGACGTGGCTGAGCGCTCTGGTGTGCATGCCGTCTGGGCGGGATGGGGACACGCGTCCGAAAACCCACGTCTCCCTGAGACTTTGGCTGCTAACAAGATTGTCTTCATTGGTCCTCCGGGGAGTGCCATGCGCAGTCTCGGCGACAAGATCTCCAGCACAATCGTCGCGCAGAGCGCGGATGTCCCCACCATGCCTTGGTCCGGTTCCGGTATCACGAAGACCGCGCTCTCTGATCAGGGCTTCGTGGTCGTGCCCGACGACGTATACCAGGCTGCATGCGTTACTACGGTGGAGGAAGGGTTGACTAGGGCTGAGGAGATTGGCTTCCCCGTAATGATCAAGGCGTCGGAGGGTGGTGGAGGCAAGGGTATCCGGAAGGTCGAATCGGCAGACGCCTTCAAGAACGCGTTCCACGCAGTTGCCGGCGAGATTCCTGGTATGTACTTCCGCTGACTTGACCGTCGATATCTGGCTCAATATCACAAAGGCTCTCCCATCTTCATCATGAAGCTTGCCGGCCAGGCTCGTCATCTTGAGGTTCAACTTCTTGCGGACCAGTATGGTAACGCGATCTCGCTCTTTGGTCGTGATTGTTCAGTGCAGCGACGGCACCAGAAGATCATTGAGGAGGCTCCTGTCACGATTGCGAACCCCGATACCTTCGAGAAGATGGAACGTGCGGCCGTTCGGCTAGCGAAGCTCGTAGGCTACGTCAGCGCTGGTACCGTTGAATGTGAGTTCGTTATCAGGTCACAGAGGCACAATCATTGAACCCCCTCGAGATCTCTACAGCCATGCCGAAGACGTCTTTCATTTCCTTGAGCTCAACCCGCGCCTCCAGGTTGAGCACCCTACAACTGAGATGGTATCTGGAGTGAACCTACCCGCTGCGCAGCTGCAAATCGCTATGGGTATCCCACTCCACCGCATTCGCCACATCCGACAGCTCTACGGCGTTGCACACAACGGAACCTCTGAAATCGACTTCGAAATGGTTGACCCTGAAGCAAGCAAACTTCAGCGCAAACCTCGTCCGAAGGGTCACGTCATCGCTGTCCGTATCACTGCCGAGAACCCCGATGCGGGTTTCAAGCCATCTTCTGGATCGCTTCAGGAGCTTAACTTCCGTTCGAGCACGAACGTCTGGGGTTACTTCTCTGTCGGCAGCACTGGTGGTCTGCACGAGTTCGCTGACTCCCAGTTCGGTCACATCTTCGCCTACGGTGAGGATCGCGCCGAGTCGAGGAAGAACATGGTCGTTGCACTGAAGGAGCTTAGCATCCGCGGTGACTTCCGTACGACTGTGGAGTACCTCATCAAACTCCTGCAGCTTCAGGCGTTCGAGGAGAACACCATCACGACTGGCTGGCTCGACTCCCTCATCAGCGACAAGCTGACCGCCGAGCGTCCTGATACCACCCTTGCTGTCATTTGCGGTGCTGTGACGAAGGCGTACCTTGCTTCTGAGGCGTGCTGGAGCGAATACAAGCGTATTCTCGACAAGGGCCAGGTGCCTTCTCGCGACGTGCTCAAGACTGTGTTCGGGATCGACTTCATCTACGACAACGTCCGATACTCCTTCACAGCCACGCGCTCTTCCCCTATCCTCTGGACGCTCTACCTGAACGGTGGCCGGACGGTGGTTGGCGCGCGAGGCTTGGCTGATGGCGGCCTTTTGGTTCTGCTTGACGGCAAGAGCCATTCTGTCTACTGGAGAGAGGAAGTGGGCGCGTTGCGTCTGATGGTCGATGCGAAGACGTGCTTGATCGAGCAGGAAAACGACCCTACCCAGCTTCGCAGCCCGAGTCCCGGAAAGCTCGTTCGTTTCCTTGTCGAGAGTGGTGACCACATCAACGCTGGCGAGCAATACGCTGAGATCGAGGTATGTGCCGCACAAGTCGAGGCTCCAGTCAGACCCTCATGTTCCACTTGTCTCTAGGTCATGAAGATGTACATGCCGCTCGTGGCCTCCGAAGATGGAATTGTTCAGTTCGTCAAGCAGCCCGGTGTCAGCCTCGAGCCTGGCGATATCTTAGGTATCCTCACTCTTGACGACCCTGCGCGCGTCAAGCATGCGAAGCCCTTCGAAGGCCTCCTTCCTCCCATGGGCACGCCGAACGTGATTGGCAACAAGCCCCATCAGCGCCTGGCGTACTACCTGGACATCCTCAACAACATTCTGGACGGCTACGACAACCAAGCCGTCATGGCGTCTACTCTCAAGGACCTCGTCACCGAGCTGCAGAATCCGGAACTCCCGTTCTCCGAGGTTTCAGCCATCATGTCCTCGCTCTCTGGTCGTATGCCGGCAAAGCTCGAAGAAGGCATTCGTTCTGCGATCGACATGGCGAAGGGCAAGGGCGAGGGCGCCGAGTTCCCGGCCGGCCGTATCAAGAAGCTCATCGACCACTTCATGGAGGACAACATCCGTGCTCAGGACCGGGCGATGTTCCGCACGCAGCTCGGGCCGCTCCTCTCCGCTGTCGAGCGCTACCAGGGCGGCCTCAAGGCGCACGAGACTGGCGTCATTGCGGGCCTGCTGGCTCGCTACGAGGAGACAGAGAAGCTCTTCGGAGGCAGCATCGAGGCGCGAGTCTTGACGCTCCGCGAGCAGCACAAGGACGATCTCGACAAGGTCGTCGCCCTCGTGCTCAGCCACATCATGGCGCAGAGGAAGGGTCGTTTGGTTATGGCCATCCTCGAGCACGTCAAGAACAGCGGCTTGACCGTCACCGACCCCAACTCGCGCTTGTACCAAGTGCTGCAGGGCCTGGCCGCTCTTGAGGCTAGGTGGGTTCGCTCTTGTCACTTCTTGTGTTCGTCTTGTTGACCATCCTGCAGATCATCCACTCAGGTCTCGCTCAAGGCTCGTGAAGTTCTCATCTCGTGCCAGATGCCTTCCTATGAGGAGCGTCGCGCACAAATGGAGGCCATCCTCAAGACTTCCGTCACGAACAATTACTACGGCGAGCCTGGATCTGTTGCGAGGTATGCGAACTTCACCATCCCGCTTTATCAGTTGATCGCTCATGAGGTCCAGGACGCCGTCGATGGACATCCTGAGGGAACTTGTCGACTCAAGGTACACGGTATACGACGTCCTTCCGACGTTCTGGAACTACTCTGATCAGGAGATCATTCACGGTGAGTGATTTAACACACGCATATAAGCAACGCGCTGATGAGTAACTCCTTGCAGCTGCACTTGAGGTCTACGTCAGGCGCGCGTACAAGGCGTACACCTTGCTCTCCGTCGACTACGAAGAGGGCGATGGCATGGACGACGGTGAGGCCCCCAATGTTTTGACGTGGCGGTTCAACCTAGGCCAGTCTCACTCCCCGCCCTCGACGCCTCGCCTCGGACGAGAGTAAGTGCTCGAAGTGGCTCGGTCCGCAAGCTGCTGCTGACCATGTCTTAGTGAGCCTCCTCGCAGGCAGGCCTCGGTCAGCGACTTGACGTACATGATTAACACGCACCAGAAGCAGCCTCTCCGCACGGGTGCCATCGCCTCCTTCCCTAACCTCGAAGCTCTCAAGCGCGGTTTCGACAAGGTCGCAGCAACACTCCCTCTGTTCGACCCTGTCGAGTATCAGCAGCGTTATGGCGTCAACAACCAGCCTCCTAACGTTTTGAACATGGCCTTGCGTGTCTTCAACGAGGCTGACGATATGTCCGATGATGCGTGGTACGAGAAGGTACTGGAGCTCGTCAATGGTCACAGAGATGTCCTCACTCGCCGCGGCGTCCGCCGTGTGTCCATCCTCATCTGCCGCCCCGGTCAATACCCCGTGTACTACACCCTTCGCGAGATGTCCGGATCTTGGAGCGAAGAGCAGTCTATTCGTCACATCGAGCCCGCTCTTGCCTTCCAGCTTGAGCTCAGTCGCCTTTCCCACTACAACCTCACCCCCTGCTTCACTGAGAGCAAGCAGCTCCACATCTACCACGCCGTCGCTCGGGAGAACCAGCTTGACAACCGATTCTTCATCCGTGCTCTCGTCCGCCCTGGTCGTATCCGTGGCAACATGAACACCGCGCAGTACCTCATCTCCGAGACCGACCGTCTCGTCACGACGATCTTGGACGCTCTCGAGGTTGTCTCCGTTCAACACCGCAACGCCGACTGCAACCACATCTTCATGAACTTCATCTACAACCTCCCTGTGACGTATGAGGATGTGCTCGAGGCGATCTCCGGGTTCATCGAGCGTCACGGCAAGCGGCTCTGGCGTCTCCATGTTACCGGCTCTGAAATTCGTATCGTGCTCGAGGACCAGGACGGTAACGTCACGCCTATCCGCTGTGTCATCGAGAACGTCTCCGGTTTCATCGTCAACTACCACGGGTATCAAGAGATCACCACCGACAAGGGCACGACTATCCTCAAGTCCATCGGTGAGAAGGGTCCTCTCCATCTGCAGCCCGTCCATCAGGCATACCCGACAAAGGAGTCGCTCCAGCCCAAACGTTACCAGGCGCACCTGATTGGTACCACTTATGTCTACGACTTCCCCGACCTCTTCTCCAAGGCCCTCAGCAACGTCTGGGCGAAGGCTCGCCTCCTCAACCCGAGCTTGAACATGCCCAAGAAGATCTTCGAGTCGAAGGAGCTCGTCCTTGACGAGCACGACGAGCTTCAGGAGGTTGACCGTGCTCCGGGTAACAACAATGTCGGCATGGTCGGATGGGTGTTCACGCTCAGGACTCCCGAGTGCCCTGATGGTCGCCGCGCTGTGATCATCGCGAACGACATCACATTCAAGATCGGTTCCTTCGGGCCTGCTGAAGATCACTTCTTCTACCTCTGCTCGCAGTACGCGCGCCAGCAAGGTGCTCCTCGCATCTACCTCTCCGCGAACTCTGGTGCCCGCATCGGCCTTGCTGAGGAGGTCATGAACTTGTTCTCTGTTGCGTGGAGCGACCCCAAGCACCCTGAGAAGGGTATTGAATACCTCTACCTCACTCACGACAACTTCCTCAAGATCCAGGAGAAGGCGGCCGCTGCGATCCGCACCGTCGAGATCGAGGAGAAGGGGGAGCGCCGCCACAAGATCACCGACATCATCGGTCTCCAGGACGGACTCGGCGTCGAGTGTTTGAAGGGCTCTGGTCTCATCGCTGGCGAGACCTCTCGTGCGTACGAGGACATCTTTACCATCACCCTCGTCACTGCTCGGTCCGTCGGTATCGGTGCCTACCTCGTCCGCCTCGGACAGCGTGCGGTCCAGGTCGAGGGCCAGCCTATCATCCTGACCGGTGCTGCTGCTCTCAACAAGGTGCTTGGTCGCGAGGTCTACACATCCAACTTGCAGCTCGGCGGTACCCAGATCATGCACAAGAATGGTGTCTCTCACCTCACCGCGGGCAGCGACTTGGAGGGCGCAACTCACATCCTCGACTGGCTGTCTTACGTGCCCGAATTCAAGGGTGCTCCGTTGCCAGTCCTCGACCTTGCGGATCCTTGGGACCGTGAAATTGGGTACGTCCCGCCAAAGGGCCCGTACGACCCGCGCTGGTTCATCGAGGGCAAGAAGGACGAAACGTCGTCCGAGTGGTACTCCGGGTTCTTCGACCGTGGCTCCTTCCAGGAGACTCTTAGCGGCTGGGCACAGACCGTTGTCGTCGGGCGTGCACGCCTGGGTGGCATCCCGATGGGTGTGATCGCCGTCGAGACCCGAACCATTGAGCGTATCGTCCCCGCAGACCCCGCAAACCCCTCATCGTTCGAACAGCGTATAATGGAGGCTGGGCAAGTGTGGTATCCGAACTCGGCGTACAAGACCGCGCAGGCCATCTTCGACTTCAACCGCGAGGGTCTTCCGCTCATGATCTTCGCCAACTGGCGTGGGTTCTCCGGCGGTCAGCAGGACATGTACGACGAGATCCTGAAGCAGGGGTCGAAGATAGTCGACGGCCTCTCGAGCTACAAGCAGCCTGTGTTCGTCTACATCGTTCCGCACGGCGAGCTTCGTGGCGGCGCATGGGTCGTCCTCGATCCCTCGATTAACTCGCCTCAGATGGAGATGTACGCCGACGTCGACTCGCGCGCGGGTGTCTTGGAGCCGGAGGGTATCATAGAGATCAAGATGCGTCGGGACAAGATTCTCAAGTTGATGGAGCGTCTGGACGCGACCTACGCCGCCTTGAAGAAGGAGAGCACGGACGCATCGAAGACTCCTGAGGAACGTGCTGCAGCCGTCGACGCTCTCGCTGCACGCGAGACCCTCTTGCAACCGACTTACAAGCAGATCGCCATCCTTTATGCCGACCTTCACGAGTGAGTTCCCTGTCATCTTCCAACGTTGCTGCAGTACTGATATGTTCGCCCCTTTCCAGTCGTACCGGTCGTATGGAGGCCAAGGGCTGCGCGAAGTCGATGGTCTGGAAGGACGCGCGTAAGCGGTTCTACTGGGCTGTTCGCGCCAAGGTTGCACGTTCGTCCGCCCTGGCGCAGCTCGAGGAGGCTAGCCCCGCGTCGACGCATGACTATCGTGTGCACCTCCTGGAGTCGATTGCCGGTATCGAGGGTGTCACCGACCCCCGCATCGTCGCAGAGGCACTCGAGAAGCTCGACCTGACAAACACCATCGTGCAGCTCAAGGCGGATCATCTTGCACGCAGGATGCTCGAACTCGCGAACGAGGACAAGAAGGCCACCGTCGACGGTCTCGTCCGCCTCATTGACAACCTCGGTGACGAGGACAAGGTGGCGCTCATCGCCGCTCTGCAGAATTCCTCTCGCTCTGGTGAGTCGGAATTGGTGATCAACTATGCGCAATGAGCTGACCATGCAACAGGTCCGCCTTCGTACGCCTCCCCGTAATTCCTCGCAACAAAACGTGCGCAATGCGCTTTCGCAACCGTTGTAGCATTAGTATAATCCGACCGTAGTACCCATACTTACTCTCTCGTCCTCTCGCTTTCGCATGATTTGCTTGTTGTTGCACGACTCTGACTGCTTTTATCATACACTCACGAATGTAGACGCACCGCACGTACTTAGACCATTGACCACAATGCATTTCTATTGAATCTTGCTCTCATGCTGCATAGCGCCCGTATGACGTCACGTGTGCAACATACGATCGCATCCAGCGATGAAGCAGATTGATCATTGCGACAAACGTCGTCCTCGACCGCCTTCACCATAGCATTTTAAGGGACACGAGGCGCGAAGACGGGCGAATAAGGGCAACTCAAGATGGGTCATCTGATCACAGTTGCGACGTCAGCACATCATGGTTCTTCTCCTGATCCGTGAGACTGACACCATCCTGCAGTTGGTATGTGGTTAAGTCAATGCCAGCTACCACCACTTCTGTTGCTCAGAAAATTCTGGCCCTAGCTCCCTTAATCAGTGGGCCCTCGATTTTGAAGTAGGTCACGCACGGAGACTCTCGAGAAGCTGACATGGACCATCGTCTTCGTAGGGAAACCTCCAGCGCATTCTTGCGAGTATCAAGATAGCGAAGGAGAGGGGTGCAACTTTGCGTGTCGGTCCTGAGCTCGAGATCACGTCAGTATGGATTGCGGCATAGGGATATGTGATAGCTGACAGGCGCAAAGAGGCTATGGCTGCATGGATCACTTCCTGGAGGGTGAGCGATAAACACACAATGGTGCATGAAGCCTGCTCACGAAGTGCGTGGATCTTAGGGGACACCGGTCTTCACTCATGGGAGGTTCTGGCGGAAATATTGAAGTCCGAAGAAGCCCGCGACATTGTCTGCGACATCGGCATGTTCGTTTCGTCTAGCCTCCGCCCATCTGTGTACGCTCGCTAATCCTGTCCTGCCAATACAGGCCGGTCGTCCACAAGAACGTGATCTACAACTGCCGTGTGATTATTCACAATGGCCAGATCCTCCTCATCCGACCGAAGATGTGGCTAGCGAACGATGGCAACTATCGTGAGCTCCGCTGGTTCACCCCGTGGATGAAGCACCGCCAGGTTGAGGACCACTACCTACCTAGGATGATACATGCTATTACAGGACAGGTACGAAATCCGGTGAATCATTGTTTCATCCTGCTTAATGATCCGTCGGCAGACCAAGGTTCCGTTTGGTGACGCCGTGGTCAGCACTGTCGATACCTGCATTGGCGTCGAGCTTTGTGAAGAGCTCTTCACGCCAGCAAGGTGAGCCCAATATACGATCATTTGGATCATTCTGCTCTGACAAAGTTCCCCCACAGCCCTCATATACTGATGGGTCTCGATGGAGTGGAGATCTTTACCAACTCCAGCGGAAGCCACCACGAGCTACGGAAGCTCTACAGACGAGTCGAGCTCATGAAGGAGGCGACCATGAAGGTACTTACGATTTTGGCTCTAGAACTGCATCGTTTGACAGTCCAATTCCAGGGTGGGGGTGTGTACTTGTACGCCAACCAGCAAGGATGCGACGGTGATCGCCTCTACTACGACGGTTGCGCCATGATCGTCGTGAACGGTCGAGTGGTTGCACAGGGCTCGCAATTTTCCCTCCAGGACGTCGAGGTTGTGACCGCAACGGTTGACATCGAAGATGTACGTTCCCACCGCGCGACCAGCAGCAGAAGCAACCAGGCCGCTGGCGCAGAGAGGTACCATCGCATTGAGGTCGACTTTGCGCTATCGGGCTCCGAGGGCGACGAGATAAAGGACTTCAGCGAACTCGTCGTCGGCCCCCTCCCAGAAGTACGGTACCACAGGCCCGAGGAAGAGATCGCGTACGTCCGGCTGCGTGGTTGTCAATTGGATGTATGCACTGATTACTGTTCTAGGCTGGGACCGGCATGCTGGCTTTGGGACTACTTGCGCCGCTCTCGCACTCAGGGGTACTTCATCCCGTTAAGCGGCGGTATCGACAGTTGCGCCACGTCAGTCATCGTATATTCAATGTGTCGTCTGGTTGCCGAAGCTGCGCGCAAGGGCGGTAAGTCATAAATGTCCTCTCCGTTGCGCCTCATACTCAGCCCCGCACAGACCAACAAGTCATCGCTGATGCCCGCCGTATCGCCGGGGAGCCAGAAGGGTCCGAGTATGTCCCCTCAGACCCGCGCGACTTCGCAAATAAGATCTTCCACACGTGCTACATGGGCACCGAGAACTCAAGCCCGGATACGAGGAAGCGTGCTAAAGACCTTGCGAACGCCATTGGCAGGTGTGTTCAATCCCAGCTCAAGCCCGCGAGAAGAGGTCGCTCACTCCAGGTCTAGCTACCACATTGATCTGAACATGGACACCCTAGTCACTGCTATCCGCGATCTGTTCGCGTATGTCACCGGGGTGAAGCCGCGCTTCCGCGTGCACGGAGGCACTGCCGCGGAGAACCTCGCGCTGCAGAATATCCAGGCGCGGTTGCGGATGGTCGTTGCTTACCTGTTCGCACAGTTGATGCCGTTCGTCCGAGGTCGCCAGGGCGGCCTCCTCGTGCTGGGCAGTGCGAATGTGGACGAGAGGTGAGGACTTCTTCCTTTACCCACTTGCGACGGAGGCGCGGAGACTGAACATGTTGTTCAGCTTGCGAGGGTACTTCACGAAGTACGACTGCTCTTCAGGTATGTCTCATTTCGTGCATGTGCGCCTGGTTATGGATCCCGCCTGATTGGGACTTGTGTAGCGGATGTCAACCCCATTGGAGCTATCAGTAAGACGGACCTGAAGAAGTTCATCGCGTACGCCCGCGATGCGTTCGACCTCCCAGTGTTGACAGAGTATGTCATGCCCCTATACCTATGGTGATTCCTCCATGTGACATTTCCATGCCTCACAGATTCCTGGACGCCGTTCCTACCGCCGAACTGGAGCCAATCACTGAGACCTACGTTCAAGCGGATGAGGTACTACACCAACCCTTGGACACTGCGAGCGCGCACCACATCGCTAATCTCGATGCATGTTTAGGCTGACATGGGCATGACCTACGACGAATTGTCGGTGTTCGGACGTCTACGTAAGGTCGAGAAGTGCGGCCCGTGGAGCATGTTCACGAAACTGGTGCACGAGTGGGGTTCTTTCCTCTCTCCTCAACAGGTTCGCGCTATCGTCGTCCCTTCTATTTCGCCAAGCAGAGCCTTACAATTCTTGCCATGACAGGTTGCGGAGAAGGTCAAGCTCTTCTTCTTCGAGTACGCGCGGAACAGGCATAAGATGACGACGCTCACCCCGTCTTACCACGCGGTACGTGCCTCCGTTGAACGCGTTTCATGCCACACTCGTGCTCTGTCTAACACTCGTTGCAGGAGCAATACAGCCCCGATGACAACCGTACGTCTGTCTGTGCCTCGCGTTGAAGCACGTACTAACCTCCCACAGGCTTCGACTTGCGGCCTTTCTTGTACCCCTCCCGCTTCCCGTGGCAGTTCAAGAAGATCGACGAAGCGGCGGCACGCTGGCCAGACAGGTCAACCGTCCATGCGGAGGAAGCGCTGAAGCAGCACGCTGTCCAGGGTCACTGAGCTCATCGTCGTACCGAGAGTTAAAGCTCGAACTCTACGCGAAGAGGCTACCGTGCGACATGTCTAGAAATACAGATGGGTGTAGGTTACACAGCACTAGAAGAAAGCGAGAACCTGTAGTCGTAGACAGAGGGTATGTGTATGTCGTGAAATAAATAGTAGCGACTCGCAATTCGATGCTGTCTGCGCGCTATGTGCGCACAAGGAACCGCGAAAGCGCGCCTTGAATGACGATCTTCTTCATGATCGTAGGTTCCGGTGCTTAGAAGGGAAGAATGATGAGTATATGCGACATGGTGGAACAGGCAGGCCAACTTACGATCTGTGAGACCCTCGTCCTTGACTTTCCGCTTCACGCTGTCCATGACCTCGCTGACCGCGGAACGGTCCAAGTCGCTCCGCGCCTTCATCAACGCCTCTACGAACTGGATGCACGGCCCGTGCACCTTCGCGAACGCCCAGTAGGACAAGAACACCAGGCTCTTCGACGCCTCGAGCATCGACAGCACCTGGTCGAGCACCTCCATCTGCGGCTCGAGCTCCTTCATCTTCTTGTATGTCCCGAAGAACTGGTACGCGTCGTTGATGTCCTGGCGGATGCGCTCCGTCGCCGCGGGCATGTTGAGCTTCGGCCCGTTGGCGAGCGCGGTGAGGTACGTCACAAGGTACGAGTCGAGGAGGTCCTCGAGGAGCACCTCGAACAGCGACTCGTTGAGGTACGCCTGGTAGTCGGACATGTAGTCACGCATGGTCTCGATGATCTGCGAGTGCGTGCCCTCGTACCACGACGGCTGGAAGAGCTGCTTCGTCGCGGGCTTGAGGTCGTGGAAGATGATGCTGATCAGCGTCTGCGTGTACTTCTTCGCGACGTCGAGGTACCCGTCGAGCGCGTCGTTGAGCCGGTCGTGGATCGTGACGCGGTACTTGTCCGACACGAGCGGCTCGATGCGCGCAGACAGCGTCTCCGTAAAGTCGGCCGCCTTGATCTGGTCGTTCGCGAGCGCGATGCAGTACTCGACGAGCCCGCCGGGCACCTCCTCCGGCTTCTCGCTGTACTTCTTGAACTCGGTGTCGACGAGCTTGACCCACCGGTCCTGGATCGCGCGCATGACGCGGTTGACCTCCTCGACGGCACGCGAGAGGACGAGGCCCTGGTTTGAGTTGAGCGCGAGGTCCACCTGCTGGTTCACCATGTCGAGGAAGATGATCGTGCCGGGCGTCGTGTAGAGCCCGTCCGCGGTGAGCTCGGGCGGCTCCTCGCGCGCGGTGAACGCCTGGACCTCGGTGCGCATGAGGTTCTCGGACCACTCGTCCAGCTTCTTGATGATGAGCTGGAGGTAGTCCTCGATCAGGCTCTGCTCCTTGCCCTCGAGCAGCGGCGGCTCGAGCAGCTCGGCAGGGATGCCGAGCTCGCGCATGCTCTTCTTGTACTCCTTGATCCATGCGTGCAGCGTGAGGAGAACGCTCGCCTCGGGCTCGGACTTGACCAGCCGGGTGATCGTGTTGTTGAGGGCCTTGTGGTACTGGCGCACATACGTGTTCCAGATCTCATAGGAGGGCGGGAAGCAGGGAACGACGTCGCTCTCGATGCGTATGAGGTCCTTGTAGATGAAGACGAGGTCGTCCAGGAAACCAGCTGGATCGCGCTCGTTCGCAGCGTACACCTCGTCGAACTTGGCCTGGATGGAGTCCGTGATGCACTTCATGACCTTCGACCTGTAGTGCTTGATCACGCGAGCGTTCGCCTGCATCGAGCGGAACTTCGACGCTGCGTCGATCTTGCCAGCCTTCTTCACAAGCTTGATGGCGATGGCCTGCGCAAAGGAATCGTATCAGCAGGGGCCAATGGCCATATGCCTCCTGGCGCACCTTCTCGTCCTCTCGTGCCTCCATCTCGACGACCTTCATAAGCCGCACGACAACGTCCGGGTTGCCAGCGCGTACGATGGGAAGGATATTTCGCGCGAGGTCCAGCACGTACTCGTCGAACGCCTCGATAAGACGCGTCAATCGCTCGAACCAGCGGGCAAGGGTGTTGCGGGTGTCCACCGAGGACTTCTTCGCCTGGTGCATGGTCTGGCTTCGGAACGCTTCGAGACGATTCAGCGCGAAGTGTATGCGGAGCAGGTTGGGGGCCGGTCCAAGGATATCGTTACTGTCTTCGATCAGCATCTGCTCAATCATCTCGAGCTTGGAGTTCATCTCGAGGAGGTTGTTCACCATCTCCTCTGTCTGCTCGAAATTCCGGTGGACCATGGAGACCTAGGAACTTGAGTGAGCACAACACACGGCGCGCCCATGTGGGACGTACTCTGCTGATCTGGTCAAACGTCGACACGACGTACTTGGGGTCGCTGCACATTCTGTCCACGGTCTCCATCTCGTCCTTGATTCCTTGTACGTTGCTCCTCGTCCCAAACAGCTTCCGCAGGCCATCTCGCGTCGCGTCCAGTTGCTCCTTCACACCGCTCCGGAGTCGCGCGTCGATCGAAGCCTTCTCCTTCTCGAGTTTCTTTCGGAATGCGGCAACCTTCGCGAGGTCGTCTGGAGACTGCAGGTATTCGCCCACAGACTGGGCAGCGGAGATCGTAGGGGCAGACATGGTGGTACTGGTCGTTGTAATTGTTCACGGCGAGCGCATGGTCAGTCAATCCAGACAATAGCACCGACAGGAGCCAGCTGACAGGCGAAAGTGAGACTCGGGAGTTCTTCAAAGTTCTTCAAGAGTTGGAGGTAGGTGGCGGAGCAGGCGGACAAGGCAATGCCGCTCGCTCACTGCGGCTCATGCGGGCGCTGACCTTTCTTTGCCACTACCACCAGAGATCCAAACGCGAACACCCCTGCAGCATTGCAGGGATTGATTCATCTCACACCGCCAATATGCACCGTACAGCACTGTCTGGGCTTACTCTAGATGCAACGGGCAGCCTGATCAAGGAGTCTGCGCAATACGGAGTCTACTGTACACACGACTAGCAAGTCCTTTACCCGCTGCTGTAAAGCGCAGGTCTTGTCACAGCCTGAAAGAGACTGTTGCAGGACTGGGAGGTGATCCTTTCATGGTGCGTACATTGATATCTGGTCCGTGAACAACCCTCCCACCAAATGCTTGTCGCTGGACGAGTGAAGGACAAGGCATCACTTCTCGCGCCGTCCGACTGTTGCTTAACTATTAGTTTTTGCTTTCCTACTTGAGGTGAAAGCATGGACCCATAGCTCAGCAACGGTCACGCTGGCCGTTTTCTCTACCATGTATGCTTAGGACCTACATCGTCGCAGCTCCTGCGTCAATGTGCATCCCTCGAGATGTTACGCTTTACGAAGGCAGTTTGAAACATCGGTGCCCGTTAGGAACAGCCGAGACCGAACGCGTCTCAGGGATTCATCCATGTCAGACCGTCCTAGCGCGGTCTACCCCGGTGTCGAAGTTGCCCCGAGACCGCCAAGTGAGTAGATGTGACTTCCTCAGTTGACTTTACATACTGACCGCCCTCGCTGCGTAGCTGGGTTGTGCCGTCGGATTCCCTCTCTCACCAGCCGTCCCGTTCATCCCTACCCATGAGACTGCGCCACTTCTTCTCGTGCACGGCGAGCCTGAAGACGTCGAAAAGGCCCGTGCTGAATCCAAGGTTAAGCTTGGGGTCGCGCGAGGTTCTGGACTTGCGACTTCAGCTACGTGAATATGTTATCATAGGTTAATGATCAATCCTCATGCCATGGGACACAGTAAAGTCCACGTCTTGGATAGATTGGATTAGACGTCCTACTGCCTCATCTCCTGACACGGCAGCACGACCTCTAAGCGTTGCAGTCGGGGGTCTTCGCGTGCTAGATATCGTGGTGGACCGTGCGCTGCTTATTGTCTTCCCCTCGATAACTATCGCACTGCCGCACATCCATCTCGTACCATCACTCACTCAACAATAGAGACGACGCCATGTGTTCAACGTGAGTGAAAGAACTTGGGCGATGTGTTACTCGACGACATGCTGACGCGATGATCGCGCTAGCCTCATACGCCTCAACAATAGAGATGACGGGACAGGAAGCGTCCCGGTCTTCCCTGGGTATTGTTTTCACAGATATATAACCGTGCCCTTGAAAGCGACTTCGGGTAGACATGTGTATACGCAACACTGCATACATCCCGCTCGGACTCCTGTCTCGTCGCTCTCACCAAGAACGGTGGCAAGGCGGTTGAGCTACGTGGCCAATTCCGAGTATCTCGTGAGTAATGGCTCTACCTGTGAGCGTGTTTGACCGTAGTGTCTGACAGCAGGCATTGAACGCACGGCCTACTAGGTGAGCTTGGAGATCTTCTCGTCGGAAAAACTTGAAAAGTCCTGGGTACACACTATGTCGGGTTGACCTTTTGCAGGGTCTAGTGGCAAGCTATGTGTACATTCGGAGTTCTTCACTTCGCATGAACCCATAGCCTTTCATTAGTAGCCCACAAGACTAGTCGGGCGGATGATGCAAACGCGGTATAGTATCTCGTGAGTACTAGTTACAGTATTCGCCCATGCACTCCACGGTTCTACCTGTGAGCTACGTGTTTGACTGTAGTGTCTGCCAAGGAGAACGCACGGCCTAGCTTGTGTGATAGACCCTGACATCATACGTAGACGTCCGGAGTGCTCAGCGGTGCTCTTGTCGTCGCAAAAATCATGTCGTATGTCGGTTGGGGTGTACGTCTCCACTGTGGTTGATCAGGCTTTGCAGGCTCTGATTGCACGCTATGTGTACATTAGGAGATGATCACTTCTAATGAACCCATAGCCTGTCATTGGTAGCCTAGTACACTATACAAGGCTAGCTGGGCAGCCTCCTCGAGCCCTGGAGGGCCGAAAGCCATAGGAACCTCGCAGTGCTGTAACGCATGCAGGCCATTGAGCACTGAAGTGTCAGCTGAAAGTCGGGGATCTAATTCATAGCCTGTCATTGGTAGCTTATGAGTGCGCGTGGAGATGATGTGAATAGAAATATGTATCCTCCTCCTCTCCTGGGGATCGAAAGCTATGTACATTTCGCAGCGTCGCTTCCTAACACATGCGGGCCAACTGAGGCGATCGTGATGTAGTACTCTGTGAACGCCACATACGCCCTTGGCGATATCAACAAGCAGGACTCTATCCATCATCGTTGTGTCGGAAGTAAGGGAATATGGTCTCAAGCATATGTGTACAAGGATATGATCATCGGTTCGAACGGCTGGTCCATTGCGATGATGCGCGGGGGGTAACATATGTGGTATAGTAGTAGGCCACAAGCTCATCGCTGAGCGTACCTGCGGTGCCGCCAGCCATGTTATCGCCACCGAGCATGCCGAGGTGCGACTCATCACCACAGACCGGGATATGTGCTGACGAGGGTAAGCTGCCAGAGTGCGACTGTACATGGACAGTTGCCTGAGATGCGTCCATCGGGGTCGCACAGGGAG
Source organism: Polyporus arcularius HHB13444 (assembly GCA_004369055.1). Classification (NCBI taxonomy): domain Eukaryota; kingdom Fungi; phylum Basidiomycota; class Agaricomycetes; order Polyporales; family Polyporaceae; genus Polyporus; species Polyporus arcularius. Next base: position 983 of record ML210995.1, on the reverse strand, counting down.
CAGTCTGCCCGGCTGTACCGTCCTGCCATGAATAGTTCCCAACAGTCTCATATAAATTCGTAGTCACCGGGACAGCATGCGAGGGGAGATTCCCGATGTCGCTTCTGCTTGCAATCCTCCGTTCCTCCGTCTGGGGCAACAGCGCGATTGCAGGCTGTCCTGTCGGTCGGTACGCCGAAGCTGCAGTGCTTTGCGTGTCGCGAGGCATTGCGCTTCCTGCATGCGAACGATAGTAGGGATTGTAGCGCCGTGAACTTCCATATGACGCTGCGGCCGCCCGGTTGTCCCGTCTGCCCCCGTTCCGGTATGCATGACCGGCTGACAGGGCGAGCCCGCGTTGAGCTTCATCAGGGGCCTGCAGGAACACGGGATCATTTGGGAAAGTCGGATAGTTCGTTTCTGGATTGTGTGCGGGCACAGACGGGTACGCACGGGCATGTTGATGATGCCCAGGAGCAGGCATCGGCTGGGCGGTCACATTCTGTGCAGCGGTGGGGACTCCCATACCGATGGCACTGTGGCGAACTGCATGTCTCCAGAGCAAGTGCGTAGGCAGCGTCGTGGCTCCACCGCCGTCGACGTTGTTGAAATGACTTGCGATTGGTGGGAAGCCTGGTGTAAGGGCTCTGACCATAGCGCGTCTTACCGCGCGCTTAGGCCTACTATACAGCAGCTCGGATATAGCCGAGCTGTGCGTATCTCGGAGTTCGCGAGTAGCGCGAACTCCATCGCTTTTCCACTCACACCTGTACTCTGCTTTTGAAACGTATACACTCGGTTCTAAGTAGCTTCGGCGTGATCTAAGGCGACCACTCTTACACTTTTTTACTTATCCTCAAGGGTAGTATACAACAACAACAAAGCACAGAAGTTAAAAGTGAGTAATCATTTATGACAATGGCTTCGAAGAAGGCAAAAAAGGCAGAGCGTCGTGGCGTAGCAGCTACGACGTCTCGAAAAGGCCTACGGTCAAGCACCATCGA